>CM010927.2:240726905-240824425 GCA_002915635.3 Ambystoma mexicanum | reverse complement strand
TAGGCAGTTCAGCCACTATCCAGGTGTCCAAATCTAGGTGTTATTGTATTTACTGCTGTGCCTCCATTTCTCAGCGGTTTCGCCCACTAGATAGCTGTCACAATCTAGGTGTTATTGCATTTAGTTTGTGCCCCAATTTTTAAGTGCTTTCTCCCACTATCCAGCTGCCCCAATTCTAGGTTTTATTGCATTTGCTGTTGTGCCCCCACTTTAGGCACTTCAGCCACTATTCAGGTGTCCCAAATCTAGGTGTTGTTGCACTTACTGTTGTGCCCCAATTGTAGGCTCTTTCCCCCACTTTCCAGGTGTCTCAAATCTCGGTGTTATTGCATTTCATGTGGTGCCCCCATTTTTAGGCGCTTTCTCCCACTATCCAGCTGTCCCAAATCTAGGTGGTATTGCATTTTTTGTTGTGCCCATTGTAGGTGCTTACTCCCACTATACAGGTGTCCCAAATCTAAGTGTTTTTCTGTTTATTGCATTTACTGTTGTGCACCCATTTTAGGCAGTTCAGCCACTATCCAGGTGTCCCAAATCTAGGTGTTATTGTAATTACTGCTGTGCCTCCATTTCTAAGCGGTTTCTCCCACTAGATAGCTGTCACAATCTAGGTGTTATTGCATTTAGTTTGTGCCCCAATTTTTAAGTGCTTTCTCCCACTATCCAGCTGTCCCAATTCTAGGTGTTATTGCATTTACTGTTGTGCCCCCATTTTAGGCACTTCAGCCACTATCCAGGTGTCCCAAATCTAGGTGTTATTGTATTTACTGCTGTGCGCCCATTTCTAGGCAGTTTCTCCCACTAGCTAGCTGTCACAAATCTAGGCGTTATTGCATTTAGCTTGTGCCCCAATTTTTAAGCGCTTTCTCCCACTATCCAGCTGTCCCAATTCTAGGTGTTGTTGCATTTAAGGTTGTGTGCCCATTTTAGGCGCTTTCTCCCACTTTCCAGGTGCCCCAAATCAAGGTGTTATTGCATTTACTGTTTAGCCCCCATTGTAAGAGCTTTCTCCCACTTTCCAGGTGTCCAAATTCTTGGTGTTATTGCATGTACTGTTGTGCCCCCATTGTAAGCACTTTCACCCATTATCCTCGCGCCTTGAACCACTTGTGCATAGGCGCGTTATACATGCCATATCATATAATTTCATATCATATCCCAAATCTTGGGAGTTCTTGCACTTACCGCTGCGCCCCAATTGTAGGCTCTTTCCCCCACTTTCCAGGTGTCTCAAATCTAGGTGGTATTGCATTTGTTGTTGTGCCCCATTGCAGGTGCTTTCTCCCACTATCCAGGTGTCCCAAATCTAGGTGTTTTTCAATTTATTGCATTTACTGTTCTGCCCCCATTTTAGGCACTTCAGCCACTATGCAGGTGTCCCAAATATAGATGTTATTGTATTTACTGCTGTGCCCCCATTTCTTGGCGGTTTCACCCACTATCCAGCTGTCCCAAATCTAGGTGTTATTGCATTTATTGTTGTGCCCCTTTTTTAGGCACTTCAGCCACTTTCCAGGTGTTCCAAATCTAGGTGTTATTGCATTTACTGGTGTGTGCCCATTTTAGGCGCTTTCTCCCACTTTCCAGGTGTCCCAATTCTAGGTGTTATTGCATTTACTGTTGTGCCCCCATTGTAGTTGCTTTCTCGCACTATCCATGTGCCCCAAATCTAGGTGTTATTGCATTTACTATTTAGCCCCCAGTGTAAGCGCCTTCTCCCACTTGCCAGGTGTCCCAAATCTAGGTGTTAATGCATTTACTGTTGTGTCTTTATTTGAAACACTTCCCCCCACTATCCAGGTGTCCCGAAACTCAGCGTTATTGGATTTATTGCATTTACTGTTGTGCCCCATTTTAGGTGCTTCGGGCACTATACAGGTGTCCCAAATCTAGGTGTTATTGTATTTACTGTTGTGCCACCATTGTACGCACTTTCTCCCATTATCCATGTGTCCCAGATCTAGGAGTTATTGCATTTACAGTTGTGCCCCAATTGTAGGCGCTTTCTCCCACTATCCAGGTGTCCCAAATCTAGGAGTTATTGCATTTGCTGTTGTGCCCTCATTTTTAGGTGCTTTCTCCCACTATCCAGGTGTCCCAAATCTAGGTGTTATTGCATTTACCATTGTGCCCCCATTTTAGGTGCTTTCTCCCACTATCCTGGTGTCCCAATCTTGGCGTTATTGCATTTACTGTTGTGCCCCCATTGTAGTGGTTTTCTCCCACTAGCCAGGTGTCCCAAATCTAGGTGTTATTGCATTTACTGTTGTGCCCCCATTGTAGGTGCTTTCTCCCACTATCCAGGTGTCCCAAATCTAGGTGTTATTGCATTTACTGTTGTGCCCCCATTGTAGGCGCTTTCTCCCACTATCCAGGTGTCATAAATCTAGGTGTTATTGCATTTACTGTTGTGCCGCCATTTATGGCGCTTCGGCCACTATCCAGGTGTCCCAAACTAGGTGTTATTGCGTTTACTGTTGTGCCCCCATTGTAAGCGCTATCTTCCACTATCCAGGTGTCCCAAATGTAGGTGTTATTGCATTTACTGTTGTGGCCCCATTGTAGGCACTTTCTCCCACTACCCAGGTGTCCCAAACCTGGGTGTTATCGCATTTACTGTTGTGCCCCCATTGCAGGCGCTTACCCCCACTGTCCAAAATCTAGGTGGTGTTGCATGTATTTATGCATTTTTTTATTTTTTATGTTTATTTTGTTAAATGTTTATACAGTTTAAAAAACTTACACACATATACATCACATATAAATCATTTCTGTACTCGCATAAATATAAATATCATAAAAATACATCAAATTCAATCTCATAATTAAGTATTCACAAAGCTTAAACTATGATACAGAAGCAACATTAATACATCCCCATTCAAATCAGAAAAAAATGGTTACAAATCAAAACATAAAATAATTATTTATATCTTTAAGAAAAAAGAAGAAAGAACATTTTTAAGGATATACCAAGAAGAGGAAAACACTACAGAGGGAAAAGGAGCGCCAAGAGCCTCTGGACAAGTAGGTATAACATATCAACAATGCCACAGATATGGTCAGATATTAAAGCTGCTCCAACAATTTTACATCCTCTTCAAACTTTCTTAAGAGCATATCAGCACATTTCCAAACCTGCGTTATGGGAATGATCTTCCTTCGGCTATAGCCGGACATACATATCAACCAAAATGCTTCACAGACTATATCGCCAATGTCTTCTACAAATTTAGAATAGTATCGTTCATATGCCGATCACATCCCAGGGCATTTGGTGAGTATATGTCTAGCTGTTTCCACTTCCTCTCTGTTAAGACATATTCTACAAGATCTTTCATTTAGTGGAGTACCAGACCATGCACCTCCTATTTCAAGCACATTTAGTTGGTTTAACCTCATGTTAAGAAAAATACAGTGAGTTACTATAGAGGGAAGTAGTTTTAAATAGTCTTCAGGTTCCTTAAAACTGAAGACCATCCAAGAAAAGGTGTGTAAGGACTTCATGCTGGCAACCTCCTCATGGCTTTTTACCCAATCAAACTTCTCAGCACAATTTTTCATTTTTTTTACCAGGGCACCTACACCATCTTCCCAACAATGGGTCAACACAACTTCTCAAAGAAACACGCATTCATGGCCCTAAATATATTCGTCACTATTCGTATAATATAGTGCCACTATCGAGAGAAGTTTGTAGAACAGACAGAAAAGAGTTAGGTCCTGCAAACATAATCTTGATGTACAATTTAGCTCTATTTAGATTAATTAGGATAGAGAGAGATATTAATCCCATCTCCAATCTAATGGCCTCGATAGGCGTAAAGTTGCTCAACCCCAATATTCTGCGCCAGATTAAACATTCAATTTTGTCTGTTGCTTTCTATATAAGATGCCTCAAGGGCATAAAGAAAGGCTGCAGATCATTTCTGTCTATAAATAGTATGTAAATAGTACGTATACCATGTAAACTATACCCTGCTGTTCTTTGGGAAAATGATAGGACCGCCCCCATGGTGGAAAGTACCTTGGCTCTCTTGTTCAGCTGCAGGTGCTTATTGGTACCAATATTATGTGAGCTGACTTCATATCCAAGGTAATTATTTGTAGTCACCCTTTTGATATTTCCAATATGGCATGGTATGGAAGTCTTCTTCCACCGTCTATGGCCGATGGCCATAAATTGCGTTTTGATGATGTTTATTTTAAGGCCATTTTTGTCAGTTTAGGCACATACAGCCTTTGCACTGTTACAAATCCCAACATATGTATTATCAAAGATGACAATATCATCTGCAAAGCAGGTCCAGCTCAGCTTATTCATGCCGATCTTGGGGAAGGCATTCATTTTATCAACAGATATTTCCCCAAAATCCTCCATGAAAAGATGAAAGAACTTAGGGGCCAGAGCTCTATCCTGACGTACTCCCATCCTAACTGATATCCAATCAGACATTAGGCCCAAATTATTGAGCCTTACACTTGTGGTGTTTTGTTAGTACATTAGCTTACATATGTATAATAAATGGGCTAGCTTGCCCATATGCTTGAGTTTTATCCAAAGCATACTTCTATTTACCATGTTGGATGAAAAATCCACAAAAAGAATATAAAGAGTTAAACCAGATGGACAGTTAGCCCGATCATTAAGAGTGTTCACCAAGAGAATATTATCTGTAGTGGCATAACCCTTACGAAACCCAGTCTGGGCTTTCTCCAAGATGTTATTTTGGGATATCCACATGTTTATTTCTCAAAAGACAAAGGTGCAGAAAATGTTGC
Source organism: Ambystoma mexicanum (assembly GCA_002915635.3). Classification (NCBI taxonomy): domain Eukaryota; kingdom Metazoa; phylum Chordata; class Amphibia; order Caudata; family Ambystomatidae; genus Ambystoma; species Ambystoma mexicanum. The sequence continues at coordinate 240,819,643 of CM010927.2, read as the reverse complement.
TGGGCACATCTGTGGGGGGCAATAAACGATAATTGTCTGGCAAATTCCTCTGTCCATTTTTAAATATAGGTATAGTTATGGAAGTATTCCATGACGTGGGTATTCCTCCTGTATCTATAACTTTCGGATATATAATTAGTAGTTTATCTGCCCAGATATCGGCATTTTCCTTGATGATAGTATTGCACAAGCCATCAGGGCCAGACGCACGAGATGCTATCAATTTGTTAATAATGTCTCTAACATCATCTCGATTTATAGTTAGATTTTTTATATGCTTTTTATTACCAGACTCACATTATCTCCCCTACCTTTTTCCTCAAGGTATTTTACCCAAGTTTCACTATCTATAAGCAGGTCAACTATTGATTACCTTTATTGGAGACTGCCCTAAAATTTGACCACAATTCTTTGGTGTCACCTGCCAACAGGATATTGATCATAGCTGGCCAATTAACATTATTGTTAAAGGCTCTATACTGACGTAGCCAATTCCTATAAGTATTCTTTATTTTTTGCTTCTCCAAATTGTAGTTGGCACAAGAAGAGGAGGTATATTCAAGGGCTTTTACAGCTTTGAGCATTTTATTCTTTACCCAACTTATAATCTTGTCAAAGGGAGAGACATGGTGGCATATCAAAGGGTGGGAATGACGTTTTTGTCCCATTGGCATCATACCATGCATGCATAGTGAAACCCACCCTGCAATCTCTTCAGCCGACCGCTTAATCATATCTTCATATTGTATTTATTGCATTTACATTGTGCCTCAATTTTTAGGCACTTTCTTCCATTATCCAGCTGTCCTAAATCTAGGTGTTATTGCATTTACTGTTGTGTCCCCATTTCATGCACTTTCGCCCATTATCCAGGTGTCCCAAATCTAGGAGTTGGTGCACTTACTGCTGTGCCCCAATTGTAGGCACTTTCTCCCACTATCTGGGTTTCTCAAATCTAGGTGTTATTGTATTTATTGCTGTGCCCCCATTTTGAGGCTCTTTTTCCCACTATCCAGCTGTCCCAAATCTAGGTGTTATTGTATTTACTGTTGTGCCCCCATTGTAGGCGCTTTCTCCCACTATTCAGGTGTCCCAAATCTTGGTGTTGTTGAATTTATTGCATTTACTGTTGTGCCCCCATTTTAGGCACTTTATTCAGCCACTATCCAGGTGTCCCAAATCTAGGTGTTATTGCATTTACTGTTGTGCCCCCTTTTTAGGCACTTTCACCTACTATATAGCTGTCCCAAATCTAGGTGTTATTGTATTTACAGGTGTGTGCCCATTTTAGGCGCTTTCTCCCACTTTCCAGGTGTCCAAATTCTAGGTGTTATTGCATTTACTGTTGTGCCCCCATTGTAAGCACTTTCACCCATTATCCTCGTGCCTTGAACCACTTATGTATAGGCGCGTTATAAATGCCATATCATATAATTTCATATCATATCCCAAATCTTGGAGTTGTTGCACTTACTGCTGTGCCCCAATTGTAGGCTCTTGCCCCCACTTTCCAGGTGTCTCAAATCTAGGTGTTATTGCATTTCATGTGGTGCCCCCATTTTTAGGTGCTTTTTCCCACTATCCAGCTGTCCCAAATCTAGGTGGTATTGCATTTTTTGTTGTGCCCCATTGTAGGTGCTTTCTCCCACTATCCAGGTGTCCCAAATCTAGGTGTTTTTCAGTTTATTACATTTACTGTTGTGCCCCCATTTTAGGCACTTCAGCCACTATCCAGATGTCCCAAATCTATGTGTTATTGTATTTACTGCTGTGCACCCATTTCTAGGCAGTTTCTCCCACTAGCTAGCTGTCACAAATCTAGGTGTTATTGCATTTAGCTTGTTCCCCAATTTTTCTGCGCTTTCTCCCACTATCCAGCTGTCCCAATTCTAGGTGTTATTGCATTTACTGTTGTTTGCCCATTGTAGGCGCTTTCTCCCACTTTCCAGGTGTCCCAATTCTAGCTGTTATTGCATTTACTGCTGTGCCCCCATTGTAGTTGCTTTCTCGCACTATCCATGTGCCCCAAATCTAGGTGTTATTGCATTTACTGTTTAGCCCCCATTGTAAGAGCTTTCTCCCACTTTCCAGGTGTCCCAAATCTAGGTGTTAATGCATTTACTGGTGTGTCCCCATTTGAAACACTTTTCCCCACTATCCAGTTGTCCCAAAACTCAGCGTTATTGGATTTATTGCATTTACTGTTGTTCCCCCATTTTAGGCGCTTCAGGCACTATCCAGGTGTCCCAAATCTAGGTGTCATTGCATTTACTGTTGTGCCCCCATTGTAGGCGCTTTCTCCCACTATCCACGTGCCACAAATTTAGGTGCTATTGCATTTACTGTTGTGCCCCCATTTATGGCGCTTTGGCCACTATCCAGGTGTCCCAAACTAGGTGTTATTGCATTTACTGTTATGCCCCGATTGTAAGCGCTATCTTCCACTATACAGGTGTCCCAAATGTAGGTGTTATTGCATTTACTGTTGTGGCCCCATTGTAGGCACTTTCTCCCACTAGCCAGGTGTCCCAAACCTGGGTGTTATTGCATTTACTGTTGTGCCCCCATTGTAGGCACTTTCTCCCACTACCCAGGTGTCCCAAACTAGGTGTTATTGCATTTACTGTTGTGCCCCCATTGTAAGCGCTATCTTCCACTATACAGGTGTCCCAAATGTAGGTGTTATTGAATTTACTGTTGTGGCCCCATTGTAGGCACTTTCTCCCACTACCCAGGTGTCCCAAACCTGGGTGTTATCGCATTTACTGTTGTGCCCCCATTGTAGGCACTTGCTCCCACTACCCAGGTGTCTCAAACCTAGGTGTTATCACATGTACTTTTTTGCCCCCATTGTAGGCGCCTCAGCCACTATCCAGGTGTCCCAAACCTAGGTGTTTTTGCATTTACTGTTTATTTTTTATTGTACAAAATGGTTTATTGTAAACCTTATACATTTTGCTCAAAAACAGCTTTCATACAATCATATACTTAAAAAACATCAGTAACATTTGCAGTCATAAAATTCATAAAAGTTTCTAGTTCATCTTACATCCAGGTGTAATTATCACCTCATTTCATTCACACATCAGATTTCTCATTCATTCATTCAAACTACACACATCAGATTTCTCATTCATTCGTTCAAACTACAATATTAATCTTCTTCAGATAATGGACTACTCTAATTACCATAGAGGAGGTGTGGCCTTTTTGGATATATTTCCAGAAGTGCTCTGATTTCAGTGAATATATGGAATAAACAAATTGGGAAAAATATTCATCTCTTAACTTCTGGAGAGCTTCACAATTTATCATTAAATGTTTAAGGGTTTCAACCATAATACTACAATGTCGGCACTGTGCAGTTTTCTGGATTTCACGTATTAATTGTATCTCACCGGTCGGGGAGCGTGTTAAATTGAAACCTTAAAACTATTTCTCTTTATCGACTATCTGGAGATTTCTCTAAATATTTCTGAGTTTTCCTTTCTTTTTACATAAAAAAAATGATTTCTCTGGTCAGACTATATCGTGATCTTTTATCGCAGCTCATTTTCCAATCCATTTCCATCATTTTCCTTTTGGCCTGACCTGATTTTCACAGAAATGTCCTACAGACACCTCATTCCAATATGCGTTCACACTGTTGCTTAAATATAGCAAGAGGACCTTTACCATTAACATGATCTATTTAATTCAATAAAGTATTATAAACCAAATCTGCTCTGCTTACCAGCATCATGCAGACTAGTAATAGACGCTTCACTTGAGTGATAGCCAAGAGAGAACTCAACCCTAATTCGAACCGCATTATTGTTATAGGGACACAGTTTGGGAATCTTAATACTTTTCTCCATAACCAGGACTCCAGTTTTTCTAATTCAAGATTCTCAAACCTGGAATAAGTGTCTAGGCCATACATCAGAACAGGGATGGCTTTTGAGTAGTAAAATTGGTTAAGTGGCTTGATAGAGAAGCAGCAATATTTTTTTTGAATATACAACATTTGGGCTGCTAATTGGCGGCCCCTTTGCCCATAGAGCATATCTGTAAACTTGTATTTCTTTTGGTCTCGTTAATAGAGCCTAGATATTTAACATTTCGCACAACTGGAAGTTGTTGACCATTCATTACCCATGTGAATGTATTCAATTTGTATCTTTCACTTTTGTAGGTCATAATGCATGATTTCTTTGGGTTGATTGTTAGGCTATTTAACTTAGCATATTCCTCAAATCTCGTTGAGAGTCTTTGTAGCCCCAACTGCGTTCGATCTAAGAGTAAGATGGATGTCATCGACGTAAGTAACGCAGAAGCATCTCACATCGTTTAGTTTGGGTGAGAAAAAGGAAGCACTTCTCACGAATTCCCACACGTCGGCCAGATACAAATTGAAAAGGCATGCTGCCAACACACATCCCTGTCGCAATCCACAATAGGTGTCAATGGGAGCTGACGTGTTGCCTCAATTGTTCAATCTTACTTTAATTTTCGTATCTTTTTGTAGTTGGGTGAGAATATCCAGGATGTGTTTTGGCATATCCCAGTCTGCAAGATTTCTCCACAACCTTGTTCTATGTATAGAGTTGAATGCTGGCTACATAGATCGGGTCTTCTCTGACCATAGAAGATTGGTTAATTAAGGAACCCCGTCTGAAATGTTGATAAAATACTCTCTTGACCATTCCTCCTATGCCTTTGAGAAGGCATTGGAGAAGATCTTGCTCTCAATTTCCATAAGGGCTATAGGGCGATAGTTTGTTGGATCATTTCGGTCTCCTTTTTTATATATTGGGACTATTACTGACATAGATCAGGTTTGGGGATAATCTTGGTGTGTAAGATATTCATAAACAGGATGTGGATTATCATTACCTATGCTGTCACTTCTTGTTTTAGAAGAACAAGTTACTCTCTTACCTGGTAACGTTCTTTCGATGGGATGGTCCGACGACGTATTCCATATCTATGACATGTAATCACCACAGCTGTGCTGCTTCGGAAAATCTTCGGTGTCTGCGTCCTGCATCAATGACATCGATACGCCGCCCTTGAGGACCTCCTCCGACGGCCAACGTCACTGGATGTTATAAGTACGATGCACAACGCCCGTAGCCTCAGTTGTAGTTTTTTTCCCAGAATGTGTGGCAGCAGTCTTCTGCCAGTCTGACACACAAAGCCTTGTGGAAACGTAAACTGCAATCGCATAAGAAATTCTGTAGCGGGGAAGGCAGGGAGGGAGCGATATGGAATACGTCGTCGGACCATCCCATCGAAAGAACATTACCAGGTAAGATAGTAACTTGTTCTTCGAGGGGATTGGGTCCTCCAACTTATTCCATATCTATGACAGACTCCCAAAGCAGTACCAATGCAAGGAGGTGGGAAAAGAATTTAGAAAACAGAAATTTAGAATGCCCAATCAAATTGCGGAGTAAAGAACCGCCTTGCCAAAGGCCAGATCCTGCCCACGGATGGAATCGAGGGAGTAGTGACGTACAAAAGTATGTACTGAAGCCCAGGTGGCTGCATCACAGATGTTACGAATAGGAACACCCTCTGTAGGTCAGTAGAGGCAGCCATACCCCTGGTAGAATGGGCCCGCAAGCCGACCGGTGGGTCCTTACCCGCCAAGCGGTAACACTCAGAGATAGCCAGAATAATCCAGCGAGACAAAGTCTGCTTCGTCACAGCTTGTCCCAAACGCTTTTCAGCGTAACCAATGAAGAGTTGATCGTCCACTCTGAACAGGGACATGCGTGAAATATGAAAGCTTAACGCTCTCCTAGGATCAAGCCTATGTAGCCTCTCCTCTTCCTTGCCAGGATGTGGAGGAGGATAAAACGCTGGAAGAACAACTTTCTGGCCTAAATGAAATTCCGACACCACCTTCGGAAGAAATGAAGGACGAACTCTAAGGACAACCCTGTCCTTATGAAACACAGTGCAGGGTGGCTTAACTGAAAGTGCCTGTAACTCACTCACTCTGCAAGCGGAAGTGACCGCAACCAAAAATACAGTTTTAAGAGTTAACAGTCTCAAAGGGCATGAATGCAAAGGCTAAAACGGGCCACCCATCAGAAACTTGAGAACAAGGTTCAAATCCCAACTGGGCACTTGGAAAGGTGACAGAGGGAACACATTAGTGAGCCCTTTCAGAAACTGAGAAATTAAAGGAATTTTAAAATAGGAACACTCTTCAGACGAGTGCTTAAATATGGACAGCACCGCCGGGTAACCTTTAACGGTACCCACTTGCAAGCCCCTGTGGGCCAAAGAAAGCAAAAAAGACAGAACCATGGGAATGTCACATGCAAACGGATCCACATTCTTAACCCTGCACCAGTCGCAGAACTTACGGCAACGGTACAGGGACTTTGTTGCGGGCCGTCTGGCCGAGAGCAACACCTCCATCACGTCTTCAGGGAGGTCCCAATCCTTATACCTCAACCTTTCAGAAACCAAGCGTGAAGGTTGAGGGATCTGACCTCTGGATGGAGAACCGGACACCCTCCCGTGAGAGCAGATCGTCTCGGTAGGGAAGATGACGTGAAGGGCAGATGGACAAGTCGAGAAGGTCCGGGTACCACGTCCTCCGAGCCCACGCCGGAGAAATGAGGATCATCCGTGAACCGAACCTCCGCAGTACATGCAGGATGACGGGGACTGGAGGAAACGTGTACAGCAGTGGGAATGACCACTCCACCACAAACGCGTCACCTAAGTTTCCTTTTGGAGGAAATTCCCGCAAGCAGAACCTCTCGCACTTCCGGTTGACACTGGAGGTGAAGAGATCCACTTGAGGGGTCCCCCAAAGGGCGAAGATGTCCAGGAGAACCTCCTGAGCCAACTCCCACTTGTGAGAGATCGCGCTCTGCTTGCTCAGAGCGTCCGCCGTCTCGTTTTCATCTCCGGCCAGATGAACTGCCGAGATCGAAACTTCCTGCTGGATTTCCCAGAACCAGAGCTGCATCGCCTCCCTGCACAGAGGAAGTGACCCTGCCCCCCCTTTTTGTTGAGGTAGTGCATGGCCACCGTGTTGTCCGTCAGGATCAGGACATCCTTCCCTCGCACAGTCGGCAGAAAAGCCTTCAGGGCTAGCCTGACGGCCCTCAGCTCCAACAGATTGATATGGAGTCTGGACTCCGACGGAGACCAAAGACTGCTGACTGTCAACTCGTTGGCATGAGCTCCCCATCCCGTGAGGGATGCGTCCGTCACGATCGTCACCTCCGGCCAGGGCAGCCAAAATGGAGCCCCATCATAAGATTGTCTTCGATGGCCCACCACAGAAGGTCCTGGGCGACCGAGGACAGCACCTGAACAGGGTCCAACAACCTGCCGGAGGACTGAGACCACTGGAGCTTGAGTGCCCATTGCAAAGATCTCATCCGCAACCTGGCCTCTGGCACCAGAAGAATGCAGGATGCCATGAGGCCGAGCAATCTCAAGAACTCGAACGCTGGGAGACTCTGGGCAAGCTGAAACCTGTGCACCATCTGCTGAATGTGATGATCCCTGACCTGGGGAGGAAAACACTGCCCCAGGGATGTGTCGAGCACAGCTCCGATGTACTGGAGCCTCTGAGTTGGTGTCAAATGGAACTTCTTTAAGTTGAGGGAGAAGCCCAGCTTGTGGAGGGGGTGGCAGGTGACCGACAGATGATCCAGGACTTGCTCGGGAGAGCGCGCCCTGATCAACCAATCGCCCATGTAGGGGTAGACGTGAATCCCCCCTTTCCTGAGATGCGCTGCCACCACTACCATGAGCTTGGTGAAGACCCTCGGGGCGGAGGTCAATCCGAACGGCAGGACCCGAAACTGAAAGTGCGAGTCGCCAACCGCGAACCTCAGGTACTTCTTGTGCTTTGGATGTATCGGCACATGAAAATAAGCGTCCTCAAACCGCGCAAGTCCATGATGGGTCTCAAACCCACGTCTTTCTTGAAAATCAAAAAATAAGGGGAATACCATCCCTTGTTCCTCTCTGCTACAGACACCAGTTCTCTGGCACCTTTCTCCAGCAGGGATTGAATTTCCTGCGCAAGGAGTGGATCCGGACTCATCAAAGAGAGATTCCTCAGTGGATTGTCTTGAGGCCTCTGCCGGAAAGGAAGACAGTAGGTTATGATCTCCAGAACCCACACATCTGAAGTAATGGCGAGCCACTCTGCAAGATGCTGCGCCAGCCTTCCCCCAACTGGCGAACCATGGGACATGGCCTCATGACTGAGCTGAAGCGGCTGCGGCGTTGCCTGAGGGCAAAGAGGCAACAGCTCGAGCGGCCTTGGCACCTCGAGTACCTTGTTTTCCAACTCTGGCACTCGTACGGTGGTCCCTTTGACTGGCAGCTCCTCTCGCTTTACCAATGCATGAGTAATAACGAAAGGAACCTCCCCTCCATTGCTGTCCCCTAGGACGAAAAGGCGGAGGTTGGCGAACTGCAGCGCCCAACAACTTTGCTGCAGCTTTGGAGGTCTGCAATCTCTCAAGGCTCTCGTCAGCCTTGCTGCCAAAAAGATGTTCCCCGTCAAAGGGCATGTTGAGGAGCCGGGCCTGCACATCAGGAGCAAACCCCGACTTCCGCAACCACGCAAACCTGCGTATCACGGTGCTCGCCGCCATGGACTGGATGACGCAATCTGCCATGCCCAAACCCGACTGAAAGGCCTCATCCTGAACCATGGCAAGGAAACCATCCCGTTCGTCCCCTTCGGGAATATGTTCAGCCGCTAAGGAAACACAGTTCCACAGAGTGTGCATGAAAGGTGACAAGGCACATACGGAGTTGGCCGCCTGAAGCGCCATACGCCCTGAAAAAAACACTTTCTTCGCCCAGCAGACAAAACGCTATTCGTCCCTATCAGGATGGATGGTAGGGTACGACGCCTGATTTGCCGGGGCCGTAGCCACCTGCACCACCAAACTCTCCGGAGTGGGGTGCCTGGTCAAGTAGCAGGGGTCGCTACTGGCTGGGCGGTATTTTCACGGCAAAGACTTGCCCACTGCCGGGAGACTCTCCGGGGCAGTCCAAGGCGCTGCCACCATCCTCTGTAGAGCCATATGACACGGCAGTACCGGGTCAGTTGGTGGACCTTGGTCGAGGATATCCGTAAGGTCATTCTGAAGCAAATCCCCTGGGGGAGCAGACCATCCCAAGTACTCGGTGACCCTAGACATAAGGCGCCGGTATGAAGAGTCGGCATGAGTGCCAGGCTCAGGCCTACAAAACTCCACCTCCGGAGAGGTGTCCAGCCCGCAGGGACTGCCACAGGTCCTCAATCTGGCTATGGCCCGAGAGAATCTCGTCTGGCACCGTATCAGGAACCATGCCATCATCAGAGCCCTCATCCACCTCTGAAATAAACTTAAGATGGCGGTAAGAAGGCACAGAATGTGGAACAAAGCCATGCTTCACCTTGGCCATTGCCTTTCTAGGGGGTTCCACCGAGTCCCGCGGTACCCCCGTCGAAACAGCCTCGAAAGGCGTCGAGCGCTTCGAGTGAATCGGCGACGATGCCGAACGCGGCGCCAACAGCATCGATGGCATCGACACAGGCCTCGGAGCCGGAGCCCCGAGCGTGACCCTCGACAGCCTGGGCACCAATGGCGTTGACGACTTCTTCAGAGGCGGGGCCTCGAAAGAGTCCGTCGACGACCTCGGCACTACCGGCGTCAACGTCTTCCTCGAAGACACCACTGGTGCACACGGTCTCGAGCGCGTTGAAGACTGGGACCTGGACCGGGTATGACGAGGGCGATTCCCCTTGTCCGAGCGGGAGCTCTCCCGCGAATCGTGCCGACCACCAGAGCTCGTAGGCGTGCGAGCAGTGTCTCTCGACCGATCACGACCGACCCCACTCGGAGGCGGGGACGGACCAGTGCCCTGCGATTCGAGAATCGGTAACATTTTCTTCCCGAAGGAAGCCCATTACTCTGGCATTGCATGCTTGGTGGGATAAGCGACCCGCCGACGGGCGGAGTCCTTGGATGAGGACAGGGAAGGCGACCGATGAGGGCGCTTCTGGGAGTGCCTCGAAGAGGCAGAGGAGTGGCGGGACCGACTCTGGGACCGAGACCCACTGGACTTCCGACGATGACGCGGAGAGTCGCCCCTCGAATCGTCCATCGAAAGCCCCGCAGACCTCTACTTCCGTGGCTTGGACACCTTACCTACCGACAACTTCTTCTTGCGCTCCCGCAAGGCTTCGGAAGTGAGCGACTGGCAGTTGACACAGTCATCCGTGTCATGGGCCTCCCCGAGGCACCAGAGGCAGGCGTCGTGCGAGTCCGTCACCGACATCTTGGACCCACAGTCCCGCACTTCTTAAAGCCCGGACGCGTGGTGGAAGACGACGTAGACATCTTCACGAAGAATATACTTCACAATACGCACAGGTTCGAAGAACTGAGAAAGAACAGAAACTCCAAAGAGTCGAGGCACGCCGAGATCTCCAAAGCGAACACATTCGCTGAAAAAACGGAACTGAGGCTATGGGCGTCGTGCGTCCTACTTATAACATCCAGTGAAGTCGGCCGTCGGAGGAGGTCCTCGAGGGTAGCGTATCGACATCATCGATGCAGGACGCAGACGCCAAAGATTTTCCAAAGCAGCACAGCTGTGGTGATTACATGTCATAGATATGGAATACGTCGGAGGACCCAATCCCCTCGAATGAGATTACATTGGCCATTCGGACCAGAAGCCCCTGTATTAGACATTGATATTATCATTGCTTCTAAAGATTCTATTGAGATGTCTAATGTCCATTGCAAACTACGTTGCTCATTCAGATTTGAAGCGGCTCCACTATACAAATTTCCAAATTGTCTCACCCAGATTTCTGCAGGGATCAGATTTTTTATTGCTTGCTCAAGGTTCTCTTTTTCCTGATGTGCAATATTCCAAAATGTTTTGCTATTTTTGGTCAACACTGCTTTCAACATTGCTTCACTGTCTCTCTGAATTAGGAGGTACTTGTTACTTTTAAGCCAATTTTTAAATGTCTGTTTTTCCTTTTATTATTTTGATATTTTTTGGTATTCCTGGACAGTTAATGGCTTTTATTTCCCTAATTTTTCTTCTCATCTCCTTTTTTTCTCTTGAACATCCCCATCATATTTGTGATAGCGGTTGGAATGTAGCCCTCCTGTCTTGGTTCCGACACTTAATGCCATTTTTCCTGCTATAAATATTGGAAAGGTCTCTACTCCCAACTCCTTTATTTTTGTCTCTAAGGTTGTTGTTACGCAATAATCTCTTATAAAGTTGTTCATCAGATTCATACATTTTTTACTCCAACCTTGCTTGTTCCTTCCATTATTCAGGGCCAGGTTGTTGCGACCGGTTGAGGAAGGTATAGTGAGGCTAAGATTAATTTGTAATATCATTATGTCATGATCGCTTACCAAATTGCTGACTACTTCCAATTCTGAAACTACCCGGGCTAGCCCTTCAGAGGCTACGGTATAATCTAACCAAGATTTACAATCATTTCTCTGACATGTAGGTTCTGCTGGTGTATCGCTCTGTGTAATACCCTTCAGAAAGGACATTCGCCATCCTTCCCAGTACTCTCTCCACACTGTCCTCTGATTAATTTGAGACATTGTGTGATGCATTTCATCATTCCACCCGTCCCCCAATTGGAGGGTTTGGGGCAGTCAGTGAGAGTTAAAATCCCCAACCATTAGCAGCTCAGCATTTGTATACTTTGTTTTGGATTGTTCCTATAACCGTATCAAGTGCCTCTATCATAACCATAATATCGCAATGAGTGTTGAGCCAGTAAACATTTATCAGCAAGATCTGTTTTATAATCAGTTTTTTTTTGTAGTTCAATTTGAATTGCCAGAATACCTCTTTGGTTACTAGAGATCATACTTCCCATAATGCCTAATCCCTGCTTCAAAAAAAACAAAGACCTCTTACCTCTTTGGTTACTAGAGATCATACTTCCCATAATGCCTAATCCCCGCTTAAAAAAAAAACAAAGACCTCCAGATGGACGCCCAGCTTTGGGTCTATCTGCCATTTGTTGGAAGCAGGTGAATCCATCCAATATTAAATCTTCTATGGTACATGTCTCCTGCAAACATACTATCGGAAAATCATTTAGTTGGTCTGTAACGCCTGTGCTAGATGTTAGTTTACTAAAACCCCTAATATTCCATGACACCAATGAGAGGGACTGCCGATGAACAACAGGTTCAACGGCAATAGAGCTACAGAGTCGCGTTATCGCCTCTTCGTCTCTGTCCAAGTGCTTCAACTACTCTGATCCAATCAATTTGACTGGTTTCTTCCGGTGCACTTGTTTTCTTTTCTTTCACTTCCCACTGTTTCCCATTTTTGTATCTTCTGAAAATCCATTAGCGATACCGCAAACCCTTGGTTCCACAGCCTCTTTCTTTCAGAAATAACCAGCCCCGGTACCAAGAGAGTTAAAATGCACTATCGAACAATTAAAGTCCTTTTTGTCCGGGAACTCCACTCTCACTATGTCTCTTGATCATATCATTCTCAGGCTTGGTATTTGTACTAGTAAAAGCAAGTTATTGCCTCTATTTAGACAGATCATTTCGTTCTTCCCAAACGTATGAGTTAACATCAGCTGGGTGTGCACTTTTCATAATTCGCAGTAGTGTTTTTCTGCCTTGGTCGGGTACATATATATTCCCTCGTTCTCCCGTCAACCTTATTTCTTTTCCCTGTTGCTCCTTTTTATATATGTGTTTTGTGAGAGGTATATCTTTGAGTTATGCTTGTTAGTGCTAGCTACCTCAGTTGGTTTGTACATTTGTTTGAGTAGATGTCCAACATTTGTTGTTCTACATGCACTATGTGCATTTACAATTTGAGGGTTTCTTTCAAATCTTTCTGGCCACTTTTGGTAGATTGGGATCTCATCCTCACTCTCTTGCCCTGTTTGCTTTCTTAGTTGCCCCGACCATATATTTCCATTTTTTTCTAAGTGTCCTTCTCTGATTTTATGGTGAGTGTCTCTTTTCTTGAATCCCACTCTCACCACAATTTCCTCCAATGACCTTTGATTAACCCTGTCAACATCTCTTTCTCTCCTCATCTCATTCTGGGGCAACACTTCATCTCATCGGTAGCCGCAATCGTCTGTCCTTACCTGCACTTACCTGTTTACCCTCATCACGTTACCACCTCGTCTCATCTACGTCCTTCGACCCTGCCTGTGTGGACTTACAAACTCATGCTGAAAACAGAAAGTCAAGTCATATTACCGCGTCTGCCTGGCCTTCACCTTATGTTCTTCCGTACTTTGTCTGAAGGGCCCGCACGACGTGCTCACCAGCAAACTTTTGATCTCTCCATGCCTAACCAAATGTTTCAGATGTCCTTCATGCTCCATGTGTCCTCTCATGCACAGTTTACCTGAAGCTTACTTTGCAGCCACTACATTAACAACCACTGTGCCAAACCAACTTTAAGCTAAGTAGCATGTCCCTGGAATGTATGACTAATGTAGCTCAATGGAACAAGGCTTCACCTTTATGCATTTTCACCTATTTTGACCTTTGAATGTACATCTGATATAGCCCCCCGCAACAAGAGGAGAGGCTTTACCAGTATGCATCCTTCACCTATTTTGACATTTGAATGTACACCTGATGTAGGACCTGGCAACAAGAGGAGAGGCTTTACCATTAGCATCCTTCACCTATTTTGACATTTAAATGTACACCTGATGTAGGATGCCGCAACAAGAGGCTTTACCAGTATGCATCCTTTACCTATTTTGACATTTGAATGTATACCTGATGTAGCCCACCCGCAACAAGAGGAGAGGCTTTACCAGTATGCATCGTTCACCTATTTTAACATTTGAATTTACACCTTATGTAGCTCCACCCAACAAGAGGAGAGGCTGAGGTCTCTTCACTATGTTCTCATATATTCACTTTGTGTACTGTATGCTTTTCTGCTGGAGTTCCCTGCAACTTGGGGAGAGTTTACATTTGTAGGCATAACCACATATTCTTATCGAGCACTTTCTGTAACTAGGGCCTAGACACCTCAGGTTTTTGTGCACTGTAAATAAATGTAAAAATAAATAAATAAATAAGCTGTCTTTGTATCTCCCACTCTCTCTTTCTTACACTTGTTGGTTCAGTTCTTACATCATAGCATTATGGCCATCGTGCATCAATTTGTCCCCCCCACTGCCATTATCAAACCTCGATTCTATGCCGGTATGTCTTTGAAACAATACAGTTTTAGATGATACTTTGGGGGTGTTGGGAGTTCGACTTCTTGGACCGTTCAAACCCCAAAGATCAAGATCTGTTTGGGTCGACGTAGACACTGTCATGCTCTTTTATGGTTTACTTGTCACATCATGGTCTTGCATCTTTTTACTCATTTCAACCTCTGGACACTTTATGGATTCATTCGATGCAGATGTTTTCCCGGAAGCGTCCTCCTTTTCTTGGCTCAAACCTTTGTAAAAGGTGTTTGACGCCATATTGTGTTGTGATGACAGGGCTTAATTAGTCATTGTTTGATCAGATTGAACTGTTCTCTGTAGATCACCATGTCTTTCTGATCGTTCATCTTTTGTAGTTCACTTAAAGGCTTTTAAGGACAGTTTCCGAAAGAAAGTACAAGAGTGTGATGCATATTGGATGATTTTTCTATTTCCGGGATTTATTGTTCTTGTCTGTTTGTAATCAGTTTATATCTGTTTCCTATGAAATCAATGAGGTCTGACGGAGATCCTTGTATTGATGGATCACATGTTTGATTTACTATTGTGACACCAAAACATTGTGGTAAATCAATAGTTAACAATTCCATATGTTCTATTAGACTCAGGTTGTGTATGCGTTCTGTCTATGAAGGCTGTTGTTTTAACCCCCACCACTTTTTTCACAGTAGGTATAGTTTTGCAGAATTCACTATTTGTTTTGCCTGCAATAGGTCCTGGAGGTAGATGGGGGGAGGAGCTGTGGGCACGGAACCTTTCTACACGCCTCAATCCCTTTCTTAATTTGGGGCGTGTTCCGACCCTTTCACTTTCTCTTTGAATAATTTGAACTGCTGTCATAGTTCCTGGTGAGGTAGATAGACTCTCTCTAGGTGCCTGTGAATGGTCATTCGATGTCAGAATCTGTTTGTGATGGGAGCTGCTTCAGGGCTGGTTTCCGCCTGTTTTCCTTGTGTGTGGAGCATGGAATTGCCGGACAATCCTGTTTGGCTGTACAAGCCCATGCATTCTGCCATTTTAATTATCAGCAGTAGCTGTAGGACGAGATTGAGTAATAAAGCTCTACAAGGGAGCCGTATGAGCATAGGCACAAGGAGTTTTTGTTTTTCAGGGAACACAATTGCAATTCACTAGATCGCCGGGTTCCCGTAAGGCTAGATTCAATCAATAGGGGGATTTATTAACGGTAGGTAGTAAGAGGGAATAGTTTGCTTAGCGTGATCTTATTTAGAGTAATGTCAAAAGTCGCCTTAACAATCAATTACTCACTGCTACTCACGAGATCCGCTTACTCTGCCAACAACGTCCAAAGACCGCCTAAAACCACTTTGCCACAACTTAGCCGCTCCACGTGCCATGGCTTTAGTGTGGCTTTTAAGCTCCTTCACTGATAGTCTGTGCAAAAGGCCACTCCTTTGGCAGTAGAGGAAGAGAAAATACTATGCCAAATACCACTTTGCCACCACTTAGCCGCTCTTTACCGTTGTTCCCCATTGTAAGCGCTTTCTCCCACTATCTAGGTATTTACTGTTGTGCCCCCATTTTTGGTACTTCTATCACTATCCAGGTGTCCCAAATCTAGATATTATTGCATTTACTGTTGTGCCCCCATTCTTAGGTGCTTTCTCCCACTATACAGGTGTCCCAATTCTAGGTGCTATTGCATTTACCATTGTGCCCCTATTGTAGGAGCTTTCTCCCACTACCCAGGTGTCCCAAATCTAGGTGTTGTTGCATTTATTGCATTTACTATTGTGCCCCCATTCAGGCACTTTCTCCCACTATCCATGTTCCCCAAACTAGGTGTTATTGCAATTATTTCATTTACTGTTGTACCCCCATTTCAGGTGCTTTCTCTTACTATGCAGGTGTCAAATTCTAGGCGTTATTGCATTTATTGCCTGTACTGTTGTGCTGCCAGTTTAGGCGGTCTCTCCCACTACCCAGGTGCCCCGAATCTAGGCATTTACCCCCTGTCCAGGTGGCTCACAGCCGCTGCAGTGATATCAGGTCTGGGGGCCGTCCGGTCAGGTCAAGAATCCCCCATCTAGCATAAACAACTGTGGTATATTAGACTTGGGTGCCTCTTTCTCAACCCAGGCATTTCTGACCTAAGTGCTCCCTACCTGCAGCTATTCACTCTGACCTGGAAACTTCGCACCTGCCGCAATGCTCCCTCAGACGACCAAGACTGGCAATACCAATTTGACAAGAACGCAGCGACAACCAAGACCATCTCTCAGCCCCGACAACTCTGTTCCATCTACACCACACTCACCCAGAGCATCACTCCCACACACAGTCACTCACCACATACATCCCAACCCACAAAAAAAAGAAACCCTCTGGTGAGCCAAAAAGCAACCCATCCGGCCCACCACCTCCATACTAGCACCTTCTTTCATGAAACCCGGCTACATGCTACAGCACCTCTCTATGTCCAACCCTGGCACCAGAATCCCCTTATACTCTCACCATTTACACCCTTCATCCTCCCACCTCACCCCCTCCAACTCTCAGACTAAAGGAGATATCTGGTGCATCAAGAATCGCCCCTCCCCTGCTGCGCTCCCTGCTGCACAATCCTTCACACGTCCCCCTCTCCTTCCGGTCAAGTATTGAGAATGACCCTCACCCTCCCCCACTTCTACACACCGCACAACTTTCAAGCCAGAGTAGCGCTCCAGTGCTCCAAACAACAAAACCTCACTGCCACTACTGCAAAATCTGCACCATCTCACAGGAATTCCCCTCCCAGATCAGTCCCCCCGCCCTCATCCCTTCCCTCCTTAGCCAGAACCCCAAGGACACCTGCACGGTACACCATATCAATCACTCATACGTGGGGAGCTCCGTGTCGCATCACTAACCTAGTCCCTCTGCTGATATGCATACCCTCCCTCCCTTCCATTTCTGACCTGCCCCACCTTACCCTCAGCCTTCATCACATAAAACTTCGGTGTCCCCTAGATGCCCCAGCCAACTCACACCTCCTCCACCAGCTTTGGCAGTGCTTGCAGTGCGGCATAGCAAATGCCTAATTAGCAGAGAACCTCCCTTCCCCTCAGCATGGGGCGAGGGGGACTCCAGCGGGAGGCTAGTGGCGTACCATACAGCGGTGGACAGGCTCGGGAGCGTGTTGGCAGCTGCACTCTGCTGTCTCCTCCACGCGCAGAATCCAGACCAGCGCCGAACCGGGAACGCGCTAGCATTGACATAAGCAATGACTGCTGCATTCACTGTCGAGCTGCTTGCCACCATAGAAAAGCAAGCTCAAAGAGTTCCGTTTTGGGCACAGAAACAGCTTGCCTTGCGGTTTGAATCAGGATGGATTCATGTAAAAAAAATTAAAATGCAAGAAGTATTTTTATAAGTTAAAAAGAGGGTTAGTTCTTTTTTAAATCAATTAGTGTTCTTGTGACATTGTATTTTACATATATTTGAAATTCGCTCTACATATAAATGGAAACTATAAATATAAACAATGTGGTAATAGCCTGAAAATGTATCATTTAATTTGGAAGATGCATGGTATCTTTCCAATTCAAAGATGGGCAGGGACGTAATTTGGGGGTCGCCAGGGGTCGCAGCTGCAACCCCTGTTGTCTCCCATGCTGCCCCTAAAAAATAAACGTTTTTGTTTTTTAGATGCAAGCTCCTGAGCTGTGGCCAGTGCCATGCAGCCCTTTGTTTCTGGAGTGGCTGGCTTCCTTGTTAGGACCTCTTAAAAAATCAGGGGGTGCCAAAAGTGTAACACTTTAGGCAGTGACCCTAAATAAGAAAGAATAGGAATAACAAATAATTTGTCTTTCTGGAATTCTATACAATAATTGCGAGACTCATTAAAGGTTTACTTTAGGCACACTTCAGGGGGTGAGTCACTGATTTAGTCTGTTCTTAAACACCTCAACTCAGCCTTTTATTCTTCTGAGGTTGATAAATGAGTACCAACACACATTGTGTGATACTGTATGTATATTTATTCTATTTAAAGCGCTTAAGCGTAAGTGCTATAAAATAACACATCCTTATCATTTGGACGTCTGCTTGCATTCACAGTAACTTGGTAATATGGGCCAATACACACTGACATTAATGATACATATGGTGATCCATTCTTGTATGAACTGTATATCACATTATAGTGATATCATAACCATATTATTTGTAGTGTACTTAGGAACAATGCTATGTGATGCCACTTCCTGTTTTGTCAAGGGGTGAAAGGTCGTGTTCCATCGCTTTCTGCAACCTCTCTTCGGGGTGGGGTCAAATGACATCACTTACTATGATGTCATCAGAGGTCAAGGGTCATGTGATGTCACTTCGGCTACACCAGGCTTTTTGGTGAAATGACGTCCCTGAAGATGGCTCCCTTGTTTCCAGAGAATTTCCTTAGAGACAGTCATCCAAGATGGCTGCCTCCATGGAAGAGCTCACACAAAATCAAAGCGTTCTGAGATGGGCAGGAATAGGTGAGATTAGCCTACGACTAGAGGCAGAGAATGGGAGGGATTACAACTGTGTATGCCCCCTCAAATATCATCTACATTGGAAAAGCATTACAGACCCTCATTCAAAGCCCATATTATTAATGACAATAGTTTTGGCTTTAAAGGTAGCATTTTCAGCGCCACCTAATAGCTCAAACCAACAGACATGCCTCTGCTGGCATTTTTACCACCGGCTAAGGGAAGGGATGTGAGTTTCTCTGCTTCTCAGTGACATGTTAGCCTGTGTCAGACTGGTAGAGGCTTCCTGGGAGTTCAGTAGTGGCATGTTGAATGTGGGAAGGGCTGGATCTTTTGGGAGTTGGCGGAACATGGCTTCGCTGATGAAGCTCGTACCGTTGTTCACACACACTCGAGCGAGAACAGAGTCCTTCCCATCATTTAACTGAACAGGGATGAACAACTGCTCTCCAATTTGCTGAATATCAGCCAGGCTCTGAGCTGATTTCACATCTTTCTGGACTATAGGAGTGGGAGTTTCTGATTGTGGATTAGTAAAGAATTTCAGGGTGTTTCCTTCCAGTGTGGAATACCACCTTAAACTGGAAGGAAGGTTGATTTTCAGAAATAGAGAGGACCCCCATCACCAGTCTGTTGTCCTACTGCTATTACTGTCACGTCTGGAATTTGGTTGTTCTGGAAGTGAAATTCTACTTGGTCAGATTTTTGTTCAACCATGTGGCAGGTGCCGTTTAAACTAACATGGTTGACACTCTGTTTTAATTTTATTGGTCGGCTAGTCTGGGTCCAGAGGACCTTGTTTACACAATCTATTAGAGGTGACAACCTTCTCAGGAGGTCATTCCCTAGTAAACAAGGGGTGCCCTCTGGAGTCACTACTATGACCGGGTGTTTCAACTTGTGTCGCCCAATTTTAATGTCCAAGTCTGCAGTCCCCTCAACGGGAATTTCCTTCCTGTCAAGATGTCCTGGATTCTCCTTCCTGTAATCAAGTAATGCCACCATTGGTGACATTTCCACCTGTTGTCCCGCAATCTCCACCAGTACATGGAATACCTCAGCCCAGAAACTCATGACTTTTGGACTTTCGGACATTGCCAGGCTAGATGTAGGAAGTTGGCTGGCCTATGATCACATACTACACATTCATCTGAGCTATTTGATTAAAATATGCTAAGGGCTGCAGGTGTGTAGTAGGTTTGATGTAGGTATTTGAAATGCAAAAGCTTAAACCAGCTATTAAGGGCACCCCTCCTATTCTGGTTACAACAGTCCTGCCAGGTTTCCTCTGATATTGATTAGCTCAGTGTATATTCCCATTTATGATGACCATTCCACTATGCTATTATTTTTGCGTATAAACTCGAAACCAGTTTCCCAGCTCCTTCTGCTATTATAGCCAAGTGGAGTAGCTGTGAGGTGTCTGGTGGCATGGGTAAGGAAGCAGTGTGTTTCAATTTCAAAAGTATAAAAATATGTCCAGTGGCGAGGTGCCGCCCACCATTTCCTCTAACGCATCCACTGTTATGAGCTGTCCTTGGGAGAACAAATCTTGAAACCTAGTCAGTTCTACTTTTCCCATTTATTGTAAGTAGCTGTTTTCACTAGTAAATGGCACCACAGTAATGGGGAGAAGGGGAGAGTAAAGGGTCCCCACCGCTGGTTTACACCCAAGCTTCCGCCAGGCTATACACGTGCATTCTACAATATACCTCCTTCAACCTGAGCGAGGCAGGGCTGTAAGAACCACTGCCCTTAGGAGAGACGGTACTGCCAGGGCTCTCTCTATCTGGACATGTGGCCTGTCCTGATTTGGTGCATAGCAATAAGACACTAAATGCGCTTGCATCGCTAAGTAACAGGACTCAAAATCAGAAAGTGCCTGTCTCCCTCTATTCGGCTGAGCAAATAACTTCTCCCATCATACCCGAGGTTGTTTACGGGTGCATATGAACCTTGAAACCATATTTTTCAATTCTCTAAAGAAGGATCTCAGAGCCACCTGGGGAACATTGAGATTAATAAACAGAAATCTAGCTAATAGCACTATCTTAACCAGTGAAATCCTTCCATATATTGAGAGCGGGGGTGTCAACCATCTGTCTACTGTGTTCTGTGACTGTTCTAGGATTTTGCCATAGTTTTCACTTCAAAGAGCTTCCAGAGCTTTTGCCAGTTCCTCTGCTAGGTAGCGTGTATGCATCATGTGCCACTGAAACCCAAGTCCTTCCGGGTATGCCACTACCTTCTCAGTAAGTGGGAAGAGGACTGACTTTTGGGGATTTATTTTGAGTCCTGAGAAGTGTTAAAACTCCAGGACATCAGACATAATAGGTTCCAGATTGACTATGGTGTCCTTCACCTATAAAACCATATTGTCTGCGTATAATGGTATGACCAGCTTGTGTGTATAGAGCTGTAATCCCCTATGCCTATGCTGCTCCCGAATAGGTTCAGACAGTGGTTCAATTGCGAATGCAAATGAAGAGAGTTGAGAGGGCACCCTTTTATCGTGCCTCTTCCCATCAGGATCTGTTCTGATAGATGCCCATTTACTCGGATTCATGCCGCTTGCTGAGTGTATAGCTGTGAGACCATTGATAGTAACCCTTCTCCCAAACCCATCCGTCTTAACACCGCAGGGAGGAATGGCCATTTCACTGAATCAAAGGCCTTCTCTGCATCCAGCAAGGCAGCCACTATGGGTATATCTGTGTCTATTGCCAACATCAGGCTGAATATATGTCTCAGTCCATATGATGTCGATCTCCCGGGTATAAAGCCAGCTTGATCTGCCTGGGCAAGATCTTATTATCTATTTTGATAAGTGAAATCGGTCAAGAGGTTGAGCAGTCTATAGGGTCTTTCTCCGGCTTAAGTAAATATGTCGCTACCGCCTCTTTCATTGGTGATGGGAGAGCCCCAAGTAGACCATTTCTAACTGAGAAGGGGCTCAGCGCTAGTAGGTTCAGGAATTCAGAATTTGAAGAACATGTGAACATATGATTGTTTGATCCCTCCTTTCCAATCCCACTATTCTAGGCACATGTTGGAGCTACGGTGGTAAAGGAACACTGGCGTAGAACAGGGAAAGCTGAGGGCAAGACAGAGGAGAGGCGATGAGTGAAAATTGGGTGATAACAGACTATAGGAAAATATCTGAGTATTGAGAGGTACAGTGTTTGTAAGTGGAAAGAGATGTGAGATAAAAAGAGACAAATAAAAAGGGGACAATTTAATGTTTCTTACCAAAGTCGCTCTCACAGTAGCTCCGGTTCCGCTGGGATCTTCCCCTGGCCTGTTTGCATTTGCCACAGTCTTCTGAAAAAGAGAGAAATAGCAACTGAATTTAGTCCCGGAGAACATTTCTCTTCTACATGTATGGCATAGTTAGGGTACTTCTCTAAACCCACATGGCCAGAACACTTCCTATGTATGGCTCTGCCAGTATCTGCTTGGACACTGCACATCTTCTTGCATGACCCATCAAGGCCACTGCTCCATGTCTATTTCAGCCAGTGCCATTTTCATTTTCGGCCAGGACCCTGCGCCATATACAACTTGCATAGGGTGACCTATCGATATGCAGCCCTGTGGGGTAACATTAAAGAGCTTATGTACTAATTATCTGTAACGTAACTGGAAAGCGTTAAAGCCTTGAGTAAGGTTTTAACGGTATACACGCATTTCACTGCAGTATTTTTCATCGCAGGTTTTTTCATCGCTGTTTTTTTTTCGAAAAAAACTCATCGTTTTTTTTTGGGGGGGAAATATATGGTTGTGGGTGTAAGGGAATAAAAAAAAAAAAAAAAGTTGAGTTTTTCGAACAAAAAAACAGCGATGAAAAAACCTGCGATTAAAAATACTGCAGCGAAATAACGTAGAATCGGTTTTAACACCTTGCATTCAAGTTGCAGTTCATTCTCAATCATTTGTGTGGCGGAGAAGAGGGGTGGAATGCCACTTGCATTTCCACCGCTGCTCTTCCTCTCAACTTTACAAATGCTGCAGCATTTGCGCTGGCATGGATTTTCATGCTGGTGCAAATGCTGAAGATGTCTATGGAGTCTGTCTGCATTATGCCTCAGCATGACGCAGGCGAACCCCATAGAGATCCATTGTACATGCTGCCTGCCATTCTCTTATGGTGGCAGTTTGTATAATTACAATTAAACCCGGCCCCACTTGATCACATGTCGGGCAGGGTTTAATTGTAAGTGTGAGCCCTGCTTGCCATGCGAGCATGGTAAGGGGCACTCACAATGAAAAGTAAACGCTGCCTACTCACTTTGGAAGGCAGACTGCAAAAGTGCTTTGTAAACGTCAGCATACCCACATGTACGTCGCCTTTTACCCTGCACATTCCCACTCCGCTGTGCAAATGATTAAAAATTGGCAGTGGGGTCCTGGCTTCGCCTAGTGCAACCGTACCTGGTCCCCACTGTGGCGCTGCCCCTTGAAGGAACGCGCACGCAGCGGCGTGATGTTGTACGCCGCCACGTGCAGTATAAATAAACGGGGCGTTCCTGGCCGCGGCAGTGCGAACGGGAAGCCCGAGCAGCACAGACGTGTGTGTGTGTGAGTCTGTGCGGGCTGGGGGGCTTATGGGTATCGCTGGGGGTCAGGACAAACCCCCAACAGTGGCGACGAGTGAGGAATGATGCCTGGGCCTGGCGGTTATCGAATCTTCAATTTGTTCACTGAAGCGGAATCTTGATGAGAGTTCGTTTCATGCCGTAGACCGTGCCTCACCCACACGGCTGGTGGCCATTTTGGATTTCGGCTGTGGAACTTCACTGAGCTCCGGTTTGGGCGGTGAGTGGCATCCAGGCCACATTTTTGGACACACTGCTAGCAGGCAAATATACCTCCATGCCCATGCCCGATTTTTGATTTGTTTTCGAATTTTGGGTCCCCTCCGTCGAGTGTAAGCGAGGAGGAAGGCTACAATGGCTGGGCCTGCATAGCCCAAATCTTTTCCTCCACTCAATTTTTGGAACATCTGTGCCCACAAGGTGTTGCTGCAGCTGGGGTTTTGGTTACTTCATCATCCCCTTCATCATCAGGCTGGAGAGTTCTTCTTCACCCTCTTCATCATCAGTGAAGACTGCTGCCGCTGTGGACCTTCCATTTCTCTTCATCCTGTTCATCATCATGTCCAGCTGCTGTGTCTGCACATGAGGCAGTCTGTGGAGGGGGATACTCTGCCATCATCATCTTCACCCCCAGGTTGGACATTTCATTTTGCCTGGGTGTGTGTCAGGACTATGTTGTGGTGGTGGGAGTTGAGTTGCAGCCCTGGGGCTGCCTGTGCGCTCAAGCCCATGAGCGGGGCTGGTGGTCAAGACGGTGGGCTGCCAGCAGTTCAGCAGCTTCCCCAGGACGGCAGACAAGCAGCAAATCAACAGCAGCCTCCTCGGGCTCAAGCAGGAGGTCATGCTCCATTTCCCCAGGCGCCACCAGTGGTGCAAACGGTTGCTCAATCAGGACGTCCCGTCATCGCCAAAGCACGAGCCCATGCGGCCCTGCAGCCCATCCCTGAGTTTGACGTATCGGGCCCGCCATCCAGCCTTGGGCCCAGATGGAAGAGGTGGGTTGACCGCCTCGATATGTACTTTAGGGCCGTACAGGTGACGGATGATGACAGCAGGCTGGCAACCATGCCATATTCAGCGGGACCTTCGAATCGAAAGATTCGTGATGCTGTCTGCAAGGCAAAAGGAGGATGAGACTTTGGACACCTTTTATGCCTGTTGCTGGCATGTGCGTGGGGCGATGCAGAGGACATGATAAGAACTATGCTCATCCAGGCATGCTTCTGAGGTAAACTCAGACGACAAGCCCTAAGAGAGCCGGGCACCACACTGCCCCGCATCCTTGAGCTGGGGTGGTGCCATGAGGTGTCTGAGGCTCGGGCAGCTAGGATGGAAGCTGGGTCCCGCTCAGTCAATACAGAGGAGGTGTGTGCCATGTGGCGAGGTGGAAGAGGCATCAGAAGACCTGGTGCTGGGCCCCGTGACAGGGCTGGAAGAGCTGGTGAGTCTTGCCAGAAGTGTGGGTACGAGCTTCCCCACTTGTCTGAGTGCCCGGCGGCTGGAAGGTCATGTGGTAGGTGTGGGCTGCCCGATCATTTCTCTCGGGTGTGCAAGGCAGCCCTGCCCGTGATGGTGCCTAGAGGTCCGGCCCGGGTTCCTGCGCCAGAATCGCCCGCCTAATGTGGCCCAGGTGGACCAGCGCGAAGTGGATGCCCCAATGGAGGAGGCAGACGAAGAGGAGGAAGAGAATGTTTTCTTCATCTCCAGTGTCGGGGCCCTGAAAGGGAAGAGCAGGAGACAGCCGAGGTTTGTGGTGGAGGTCAATAAGTCGCCAGTCCCGGTCCTAGTAGATATGGGAGCGTCAGTAAACGTGATGGCCTGTGGGCATTACGACGCCATGGACACGCCCCACAAGCTAGTCACACTGAAAGCTCACATCTTTGCCTTCGGGGGGCTGGAACCCATTCCGCTGGATGGTGCCTTTGTGGCGAAGGTGGAGCATGATGGCTCGCAGATCACGGCCCGGTTCTACATGACGCCGGTAAGCACGAACACTCTGTTGAGCTGTGCAGCAGCCGAGGCCCTCGGCATTGTCAGTTTTGCTTACTCGGTGTACCTGGAGGACATTAACGACCTGCTTGACAAGTATGCCTCCCTCTTCAATGGAATTGGACAGATGGCCGGTGACCCCATGAGGTTGCATATAGATGAGTCTGTGCAGCCCATCGCCCTAAAACATCGCAGGGTGCCCTTTCACCTTCGGGAGCAGGTGGACAAGGAGTTGGACAATCTTGTGAACCTTGACATAATCAAGAAGGTGGAGGGTCCGACCCCCTGGGTGTCCCCGATTGTTGTGGCGAGGAAACCCAAACAAACCGAC
Organism: Ambystoma mexicanum; assembly: GCA_002915635.3. Taxonomy (NCBI): domain Eukaryota; kingdom Metazoa; phylum Chordata; class Amphibia; order Caudata; family Ambystomatidae; genus Ambystoma; species Ambystoma mexicanum. The sequence continues at coordinate 240,794,020 of CM010927.2, read as the reverse complement.
TCTGTCCGCATTTGTGTTGACATGAGGCTGCTGAACAAAGCCATCAAAAGGGAGAGGCACTTTACCCCAACAATTGATGACATCATTGCGGAGGTGCAGGGTGCTCGTTTCTTTTCCAAACTGGACCTCCGGCTGGGCTATCATCAGGTGGTCCTACACCCTGAATCAAGGTACATCACCACGTTCACCACCCACCGGGGACTCTACCGCTACAAAAGACTCAGCTTTGGAGTGTCCTCGGCAGTGGAGGTCTTTCAGAATATCATCCGAGGCGCCCTCGCAGACCTAGAGGGCATTTTGAACATCAGTGATGATATATTGGTGTTTGCTAGGACTGAGGTGGACCACCTGCGGAGGCTGGCAAAGACTCTCGAGAGACTGCAGTCACTGGGCCTCACCCTTCACAGGGAAAAATATGAGTTCCTGCGCCCCTCCATCAAATTCTTTTGTTTTCAAAGAGGGGGGTGTGTTGCCGGATCCTAAGAAGGTCCAGGACATCAAGAAGGCACAGCCGCCCGAGTCTGTGTCTGATGTGAGGAGCTTCCTCGGCATGGTCACTTACTGCGGTTTGTTCAAAATCTTGCCTCGAGATCTGAACCCCTCAGGGCCCTGATGAAGAAAGAATCCACCTGGCACTGGGGCCCGCTTGAGCAGGCGGCGTTCGAGGACATCAAGGGTGCGCTGGCGGCTGAAGACACCATGGCATTTTTTGACCCTGCTCTACCATCGGAGGTCATCGTGGATGCCAGCCCGTTTTGCCTGGGTGCCGTGCTAACTCAGATAGATCGTGACAGGGGTGTCCGCTCGGTAGCCTACGCCAGCAAGGCACTGTCTGAGACGGAGCAGAGGTATTCGCAGATTGAGCGCGAGGCACTGGCAGTGCTCTGGGACTGCAGGCACTTCAGGCTCTATGTCCTGGGACGCCCGGTGATGGTCGTAACGGACCATAAGCCTCTGCTTCCCATTCTGGCAGGGTCGTCATCCAAGCCACCGGCGAGGATCGAGCGGTGGATGCTCGCTCTCCTGGAGTACGGAGTCACCTTGGTGTATCGGCTGGGGGCAAACAACGCAGCTGACTATCTCTCCTGGCACCCGGGTGCACATGGGGGAGTAGAATATGACATATGTGCCGAAGAAGCGGATGATCATGTCCAAAATGGTGGTGGAGGCGGCCACGTCCAATGCAATGCCCCTGGGGGCACTCGAAGCAGCAGCTGCAGGGGACGAGTGTTTCCAGATCCTGAGACACTCCATGCAGCAGGGCTCCTGGAAGTCGGTGCTGTAATCCCTGGCGGGGCGTACTCAAGAGGCCAAGACGGGACTGGAGCAGCTGTGGAAGGTCAGGGAAGAACTATCATTCTCGGCGTCCGGCCTGCTGCTCAGAGGTGACCGGATTGTTGTTCCCCAGTCCAAGGTGAAGGACGCGATCAACCTTGCCCACCATGGACACCAGGGTGCTGCAAAGGCCAGGCTACGGCTGAAGGTCTGGTTCCCCGAGCTAGAGCGGAAGGTGGACGACTTTGTGGCGGCCTGTGTCTGGTGTCAGGCAGCATCTCCTCTGCAACGAGAACCGGCGATGCCTCGAGCGACGCAACCCTAGGAGGTGGTCCATGCAGGCTTTGGATCAACAACAATGGGCACCCACTTCCTAGTGATCGTCGATGAATACTCAAGATACCCGGAGGTGGAGTTCGTGGAGTCGATGGCTTTCGAACACGTGTTGGTGGCCGTGGAGAAGGTGTTTGCGGCCCATGGGTTCCCCCACATGTTGTGCTCGGACACCGGGGCACCATTCCAGAGCGAACGGTTCTCGGAATTGATGGAGAGCTGTGGGGTACAGCACTGGAAGATCACCCCCTTGTGACCCAGGGCAAAAGGAGAAGCCGAAAGGCTGATGAGGACACTGAACAAGACCTTCAGAATTGGCCAAGGCCAGGGACAGTCCCTCCAGAGAGCTCTCTATCAGTTTCTGCGGGTGTACCGTACCACCCTGCATGCCTCCACGGGGGTGGCCCCGGCCGAGGCTCTATTCAAGCGTTGCCCGTGGGGTTTGCTGCCCGAGGTGGGGGAAAAGGAGCCGGGGGTAATTGATAACCAACAGGTAGAGATGGACCGCCGATTGAGGATTGAGCAGGAAAACATGAGAATGGGACTCCGCCCGCAGCGGCTGGTGCCAGATGATGAGGTCCTCATCCGCAGCAGACACCCCCATGGAAAACTCTCTCTTCCATACGAGCCGGAGCCACTGGATGTCGTGGCCGTCAAGGGGTCCATGGTGACTGCATCAGATGGAAGGTCTGCTGTGACCCGGAATGTGAGCTTCAAGAAGCTCGGGGACCCGAGAACCGACCCCCCCTGGAGCCGGACTTAAGGTGCCTGACGACGGAGGAGGCCACTCCGGCACACCTGAGTCCCCTGTCCGGGGAGTGCCTGTGGATGGAGTGCCCGTGCCGGAGGTGAGCGGGAGGTACCCCCAGAGGGCTGGGTGAGGAAAACCCGCTTACCTCAGCGATTATATGCTAGGACACTTGTCGGACCGAAATCCGGGGATTGTTGAGTAAGGGGACGCGGGTGGATGCTAATAAAGGGGTGTGTGAGGAATCTGTTTTTCAAGTGTTGTGTTATTATAGTTTTCTGATTTGCGGTGTGTTTTTAAAGTATTTTGTTGTCCTCCCAAAAAAGGAGGAGTGTGGCGCTGCCCCTTGAAGGGACGCGCACGCGGCAGCATGACCTTGCACGCCGCTGCGTGCAGTATAAATAAACGGGGCGTTCCCGGCCGCGGCAGTGCGACCGGGAAGCCCAAGCAGCACAGACGTGTGTGTGTGAGTCTGTGCTGGCTGGGGGGCTTACGGGTATCGCTGGGGGTCAGGACAAACCCCCAACACCCACCGTCAAATAATACATCGTAGCAACATGAGCTCCCGTATGTTTAGAACCAGCTAAGGTCGGTTCTATGAAGGGCCTGGCACTCCTTCATGCCCTGCCCAGAGGTCCTGTCTAAATATCCACAGTGCCACTGCCAGGAAGTACTCTAGCCTGAAAATTCCAGGGCTGAGGAGGTATGGGAGTCTGGTGAAGAGTCACAATCAATGGAGCCTGCCTTAATTAGCAAATAGTGAATAGGATGAGCTGTATAGCAGCGAGTGAGCATGGTAAGGTATCGAACAGGAGAGTGAATGGAAAGGTTTATATTGCATGGATTACGATACAGTATCTAGCAGAGTGTAGCAGTGAGCGAGATGGAAATTTGTGAAGATACTGAATGAAAAATGTAGACTGTGCATAATGTAGCATTAATGTTATAGAAAAAGAAAGAAATATAATAGGAACAAAAATTCAATTTTTATTTTACATTTTGCCACAAGGTCTAGTGTAGGATGTACGAGTTGCTGAAACATGGTTTTGTTTTTAAAACAGGGATCATTGTTTTGGGCACAATGGAGGGTCTTTTTAGTGACGGTAGTGGAAACAGGGGAATAGGCTCTACTGTGCTGGGAGATCCCCCATAGTTATTTAGATCCTGAATTTTGACTATTGTTTTTGGAAATTTTTAATCAAATATCTATATGAATTATACACGTTAACGTTTAGCATTTTACATATGAAAATGTTACAGCTCAATATCATTAATCAAACATTTCCCCATAGAAAAAGTGAGTGCTACAGCATGGATTGAGGGAGATGCTGGTCCTTGCCTTTCGCATCTGCCGCAGTGGCTGTGGTCACCTCTGACTTCGGTGGCAGCCGTGATGTGCTCATGATCATCTCACGATCTGGGGATCCAGTAGTCCAAGACCTCATGTCCACCACTCTGGTCTGCGGCTGCCTCAGAGGGCTGGCACCTCCCTGGGAGAGGTTGTACAGATCACGGGGCAACCAGAACTCATACTCAATGCCCGGATTCTGCTCCTGGAAGAGCACCTACACAGGGAGATAAAGTGAGACGGGCAAAATGGGCAGGCAAGGCAGAGTCAACGAGAGAGGGAGAGACATGACACATGGTGAAACAAGGGAGGCGACAATCCAGGGATGGTGGTCTTGGGAGCAGGAAAAGGATGGAGAGACAATGGAAGGCGACAGAATAGGCAACAGTGGCAACGAGCAGCAGAAAGACGATGAGACATGAAAAGGTCACAGGGAAAAATAATTGTAGGTGCTGGAGAATAGCAAAATGGGAGGGGGGAGATAAAGTTGGACAGAAAACGTGAAGGAGGATTAGTGAGGCTAGGACTGTTGTCCACAAAAGGAGCCAAATGTGCAAATCGTTCAAAAGCCTGGAACTGTACACTTGTGAGCAATTGAGATCTGTGTTGGATATTGCTGCACGGGAGGAGGTAGGGACTATGTGACTTGTAAACAAAACGAGAGGGAGGGAGCAGCTGTTGAAGGATATCCACAGTTGAGTGCAAGTTGGCTCTAGGTCCCCATTGTACGATCACTTTAGAGATGCTCTCTGTCTTCCTGGGGGATGTTAACTCCTTCAACTCAAACCTGAAATGTTGAAGGTATTTGAAGCCTCCTTTGCCTCTCACCATAACCTGCAGATCCTCCTGTGTTGGTCCCACAGCCTCTATGGACTCGTGGTTATCCGGAGAGCGAGTGTAGTGCACCTTGGTGCCCGCCACCTCATACACTCCCGGCCAGCTCATGGCCCAGTCTCCATTGATCACGTATCGCCTGCTGCCATTCATCAGAGCTGCAGAAAGACACAATGTGGCAGTGGTAGTCATTGCTGGGCTCAACGCACCTCGAAGGATGAGCCTATCCGAGAGTGCTGTCGGTTCTATGTCATTTTCCTTTTTTCTGAAGGCTGCATAACATTACATAACGTAAAATCTTTCAATCAATAAAATATCTTTTTCCGAAAATACTACAGAAGTTGGCTATTCTTTTTTTACACAGGCTCAATAGGATAGTCCAATCATTAGACACCCAATACATGATTTCATTTCTTCTACTTAAAAGATAAGTAGCATACTACTTCTACCTGCCTCTGTATTTTTTTAGAGTCTCATGTATATCTCAAGGGTACCCATTGGTATCAATGAGCCCAGATTATCACAGGGGGGTTGTGCAGGCTCACATGGATGGGCGTAGTATCAGTGAGGTTGCTTGGATGAGTGGTTGTAAGCTTATTGTAACTTCATTCAAACTCTATTTCCATTCTGCTTCCGGATTAGCCTTGGCGCAGCATTGGGTAGGCTCAGATTCCTTCACTTCCAGCTCTTACTGCACATTCAGAGTTCCGACACCCCCAAAAATAACACAAACCACCTCCAACATTTAGTCCTTTTAAAAGGAGGTGGTAATGAATGTTTTGTGTAGTTTAATCACGCACAGGTACAGTCCATCACCCCCAAAAGATAGAAAAGGTCCACCCAAACCATACACAGTATAGCAAAGCAGTGTCCTGTCATTCCACGTTGGTGAGATGTGCATTCTTTTTGTGGCTAGCAGATATGAAGCCATTCTGCAACAGAAGGTCCTACAGGCAAGGAGGGGGAAAGCTGAGACCACCCATTCCTTGGATCAGACCGTCTATATGGGCACTGACAGCTAAACCATCTGTATCACCTATATAGGCACAGCGTCATTGAAGTAGTGCAGCTCATAGAGAGGAACCTAGAAAGTCATATTAACATACGCAAAGGCATGCCCTCTCTACTGAAGTTTGTGGCCATCCTAAATTGCCACTAGTGCATTTCAGCACTCCATTGGCATGTTATGTGCCAGCCCATAATTTCATGTGTGCTTCACCAGGAAAGACTCGCCCTCCTTTGTCATGCCTCTGCTCACATTGCACTACCTTCTATGCCAAAAGCCATGCATGTCATCAAAGAGCACGTCTATCAAACTGCCCAATTCCCTACCATTATTGGTACCCCACCCATGCCGATGAGCATTTCTACAGAAATCACAAGCAGCATATCATCTTCAATGTACAGACGACATGCAATGCCACCCCAGTGAATACTCACTGATGTGCCCAATTGCCTGCTTCCTCCTATGAAGCTATGATGCTCTACAAGAACCCCGTCCAGCCTGTGTAGACTCCCATAGAGGACAAAGGACGCGGCTGCTCGGTAAGTGCTGGACCAATTCATGGATGTTTTAGGTGATGAAAGGGGTGGTCTAGAGCGAAGGCAAGGCATGGTATTTGAAACCTGGGGGTAGTGTCCAGAGGGAATTCAGGAGATATTAAGGGAGGTTACCCCAGAGGGAAACAAGGAGATATGAAGGGGACAAGGTTGTCCAAAGAGAAGTCTTGGCATGTGAGGCGGGTGTTGTCCATCTAGATGTCAGAGGATGTGAAAGGGAGGGTGTTGGCTAGAAGGAAATTGGGGCATATGAAAGGGGGTTGTGAAGAGGGAAGAAGTTACTTCACTTCCACCTTCACTCATTCGCCGCACCCCACCAAGGCCAATGTATTCCCTCTCTAAATGGAATGTCATAAGAAAGAACATGAATGCAACCACTGACAAGAAAACCTTTTTCCATTCCAGCAGGCGATGCATGACATCCCCTCTTGCATGACTAGTGACTTCACATCAGAACCCCCTCAGGCCATTGAGAAGTCGTTACACTCATGCCCATATCGAACAAGATGCACCATCGAGAGGGACACCTCAGGGCACGAGTCTGGTGCCTGAACCAAAAAGGTGGAGCAATAATGTAGGTGCAACAAAGGGTGTCACGCATCGTGATATCGCGCTCTATGTTACACAGCATATGGATCAGGAGACATGTGCTCTTGCCTACCCTTTAGGACACCCCACCCAATAGTGACCAGGAAGAGGAAGAAGTTGCACATGCAGGATGCCTCCAATGGGATCAGCGTTCTGGGTGGATCGCCAAGAGGCACATCGCGGACAACTTCTTCTGACTCCTAGTAGGAAGGGCGTATTTGTGATGTCAGGGTGGTCTACACTGTTCATCTGGACATTGAGGGTGTGTTATTGTCACTGTGTCATATCTACCTGCTCCCTGGCATGGGATTTTACAAATGGGACATATGTGCTGTTCACAGCAACTATATTTGTGAACTGGGCAAATTGATAGAAGCACCCTTTGTGAGGCATGATCAAGGAGGGAATGTAATACCTAGCCAAGTGTATGTGGAAGCCTGGGCTGAAACGTGCCAATAAATTGCTGGATTGTTACATTGGCACAGAAATGTAGGACATCAACTCTTGAAGAAGGGCATGGCTGTGTGGACATGGGCGTGCCTTTTTGGTTCTCCATCAAGAAGTAAGACAACTAAGATGATGATTTTCATTTTAAGGCATTACTTGCTATCGATAAACTGCCCATGTGGATGCGCTGACATGGTATTGGCTTGATGCCTTCCACGACAATGGGCCTCATTGCGAGGTTGGAGGCAACCATGGCGCTATTAGCGCCATGGCTGCCTCCAAACTCATTCTGACTCCGCCCTGGCGAATGGAGCAATTACCGGTCCATTTCAAGGTTGACGGGACCGGTAATTCCCCATTCACCAGGGCCATTCCCCATTCCCATTTGAGCCCCCAGAGGGCTCAATGGGAATGGGGAAGGCGCTAATAATGGTACCACAAATTGCGGTACCGTTATTAGCTCTAGAATCCCTTTGCGGGCCCCGTCTGTAAACGCCTGAAAAAAAACAGGCGTTAAGGAAGGACCCGCAAAGGGAACTCGTAGTAGGGCAGTAATCCCTTACCGCCCACCTCGTAATGATGCCCAATGACATTCAGTGCATGTCTTGAACAATACAAACACTGAGAAAGGCAACAGGAGACTTTTCAGAGCATTTTATTGACACCCATTTCCCTAACTATATATACGGGTCAGAATACCCCTCCTCCTCATACTGCCTCCCTCTCTACTACCCCAAAACACACTTCCACCCCACGCACAGATCTTTCCCAGCACACCCACTCCAGCCCCAGCCCACCTACTGATCCACAGCAACCACCTCAACCCTCACCACCACCCAATGCACTATGCCAAGACACCTCTCTGCTACCCACTGAACTTCCCTATCATACCGCTGCACCCCCACCCACCGACATACCCCTAATAATGCTCCACCCTCACCTATCAGAACTGCGTTACAGGGGGGGCGCTGTTGCGCACGTCGAAGATGGCCGCCGAGGTGGAGTGCTCTGGCTCGAGCGAAATCCTGTTACCCCGAATATCCTTCCAGTCAGCAACTGCTCAGAAAATATTTACAAAATATGGTGGCGGAGGACCCGAGGAAGTGCCCCTTAAAAAACGGAGCTCGCCGACACTGGGATTGAGGAGATATTGATTGGTAAAGTCGCGTCGCTCAGAGAGCTGAGACGTAGCCACTGCTGGGCTCCACGCTGCTCCCGCGCGAGCCCGGAGGGGGAGGTGCGGCCTACCAACATACGGGCGCTGCAAAGAGGCGGAGGCGCTCCGGGTCCCCCTCTTCGCCGAACGGGAGCTTGGGGCAGCTCCCTCCGCATCGGGCCTGGGAGAGCCCACACTGAGTGCCTGAAGACGGCCGGGACTGCGGCGCGTGCCCCAGACTCCTGCGGCAGAAGTCCAGCGGAGGCACGCTAGTGAAGTAAGTGGGCCGCTGTAGGAGGCGGGAAGCGCCGGGGCCCTGTAACATTGGGCGGCCGACACCAAGGGGAGGCACGGCGAGAGGCGAGACACCCTGCGAGACACCCTGCGAGACAGCCTGGGTCGCATGGGCACGGGGAGTATACGCATCAACGAGACCGAGGCCTCCCTGCGTTGGCGGCAGCTCGGAGGAGAGGTGGGGAGCGTGGCTGGCCGCAGGGTGTGAAATTTGCTTAACACACCGAGTACCTCACCAACTTAGAGAACTGCACTGTCACGATCCTTCAGACAGGGAAACGCATGCCAGATAAATTAGCACTGGATTGGAAGGCATACCCTGTGGCCAATACCCGTTCATATGCCGGAGCTGTGTGGTTCCGTAACTAGGCCCCTGCAGTGAAGATCTTTCGCCCACAGCGACAAGGGCCCAGTTTCCTGCCTGTACTGCGGCGCACCCTGGCTGTGGATCAGGGCAGGGGCTGCACTGTCAGCCTCCATTGTAGCCACAGTGGGCAATAACTGAACGCAGGGACAGCGGTTCCATTCACGTGGGAAAGCACAATCCATTCTGCAGGTGGTTACTTTGCCTAATGGGCCGCACTGAGAAGAAAGCCACATGGGGCAGAAAGACAGGCCCAATGGACTCCTTCACCAGCTCCCAGCCGCAGGTGACAACAGGAGGGGCAACACAAACACCGGAAAATCGAGACACAGATCCCCTGGACCGCCTGGCAACAATTGTGCAGAATGGGTTCCTTGCCGTCAACGTAAAACTGGATGACATAGTGGCGACGATTGGATCCTTGAAAGCGCGAGCGGAAAAGGAAAGCGTATGCATTTCGGAAGCAGAAAACAGGATAGGTGTAAATGAAGATGTGCTTTCACAACATGGCCGTGATATAGCCCTACTCCAGACGGAACTACGCAAGACCAGGAACAAGTGCGAGGATCTCAAATCCAGGTCCCGCAGGAACTATATCCGCATTGTAGGGGTGGCGGAGGCGTTTGGCAAAGGCTCCATGGAAAGGCAGGTGGAAGAACTGCTGAAATACGTTCTGGGGAAGAATCTCTTTCAAACCATTTCCTCGTTGAAAGAGCTCATCGCACCCTTGCACCTACTCCCAAGCCGGGCGCTCCACCCCGAACCATTATTGCACGTCTCCTGAATTATAGGGACAGGGACACGATACTCCATCTGGCCAGGGAAAAATGGACATTGCACCATGAAGAAAACAGGATCCATATATATCCGGACTTTTCTGCAACATTACAAGCACAACGTAGATCCTATGAGTTGGTCAAGAAACAGTTACGACTCCGCAATACGCCTTATGCTCTAATTTTCCCTGCGAAAATGAGAATCCAACATGGAGGCAGGGCCCATTTTTTGAAAACCCTGCAGAGGCAATGGCATATGTGGAGGCCTCCATTCCACTGCCCCCCAGAGATCGCATAAGGGACCCAAATGCAAGACCTGGCCCGGGTGAAGGCAGAGGAGATCCGATAGACGGATGAATTGTGCCTCCTTTGCAGCAGTAACATGCTTTTCTTTCCGCAAAGTCAACACAGCTGTACTGGACTAAGATCCGATGTTATCGGGCCGTAGAGTCTCCCATGTGGGCGATCAGACGGCTGGTCATTGGACGGCAACGAAGCACCCTCAGGAATGTTCCAATTGGTTATTTGGGTCCATCGTCAAGTTGGGGCAGATGATGTGGGTGGAGGGTGGGATAAGGCGAAGAGGGAAGTTTTTTTGTTGTGATACCCAACCGGACGAGTTTAAGTCTGGGAGGAGAGTTTGCACTGTTGAAGGTTGTTGGTTTGTTGAAATAAGGTCTTGCAGGTACTGGTGCTACCCTAGTTCTGGTCACTCGTGCATTTATGGTTGTTATAATACATTGCAATGTGTATATATAGGAAATGGGTGACGGGTTGAAGATTAAACTAATGTCATGGAATGTTCGAGGCCTAAATAACTCAATGAAGGCCAGGAAGGTTGGTAATTATGTCACCAGACATGGGCCCCACATTTTAATGTTGCAAGAAACGCATGCACAGGGCTCGGCTAATGAGAAAATACTGGCAAAATGGGGTAAACAGCGCTATTACACGAATTACTCCTCGCAGTTCAGAGGGGTATGCACTCTTATTCACAAATCACTATGTTCCATCGACAAGGGCCACCTTGTAGACCCGATGGGCAGATATGTGTTGGTCTGGGGGGAAATTGCGGGGGAACACACGACCCTGGTGAACACCTATGGCCCCAATCTCGATGATCCGGACTTCTACTTACATATACTGGAGATCCTTGTTAAGCACGAAACGGCAACTTTACTATGGGGAGGGGACTTTAATGTGGTGCTCGACCAGACCCTGGACAGATCCGCCAAGGCAATCAGGCCGCCTTCCAAGACGGCGCTAGCTTTGAAACAGATCATCCAGCAACTATCCATGCTGGATGCCTGGAGAGTGCTTCACCCAACAAGCAGGCGTTACACGTTCTACTCTTCCGTACATGACAGCGAGTCGCGCATAGGCTACTGGTTCGACCCCTCAAATACAACACACGCCCTACATAATTGCGAAATCCTTCCCCGCACACTATCTGATCATTCCGCGGTGACACTGGAAATTAGTCTGGGAAATGCCCCTAGGTCGACTAGGAGATGGAGAATGCCTAGAGATATATTAAAAGACCTAAACGTTGCTGAAACCCTACACACAGAAATTGCCAATTTCTTTGCAGACAACATCGGGTCTGTTGACCACATCTCGTCGGTGTGGGAAGCATTTAAAGTCTGGGTGAGAGGGACCCTGATATCTAAAACCACGGGCCTTCTAAAGGAGGTACGACGGGACCTTGAGAGGGTGGAGAAGGAACTGAACGTACTAGAGGAAGTTTACAGCCGGACACACGGTGGAGACACCCTGGCTGAAATACACAAATCTCTTAGGGAATTTGACCGACTGGCAGTAAGGGAGGTACAATATATAGCAGCTCCTGCAAGGGCTCGCAGATATGGGGAAGGGAATAAAGCAGGGAAAATGCTGGCCAATCTGGTTAAGCATGAAAAACAAATGGCCCCGATTGCCTCAATTCACACGACACAAAACGTGATAATAACAAGCGAGCAGGGAATAAATGATGAAATTGTTGATTTTTACAAAACACTATACGCGAATAAAGTTAGGAAATCCCCAGATGAGATTAAAAACTACCTTGCTACATTGGACCTCCCTAAACTTACAGAAGAAAATAAACTAATATTGGAGCAACCTGTCACGGCAGAGGAGCTCACCGAGGCAATCAAGGGGCTTGCGTCTGGCAAAGCGCCGGGCTCAGACGGCGTTGCAGTGGAATTTTATATGGAATTCCGGGAAGAATTGGTCCCCGTTTTGCGGGAAGTGTGGGGAGAGGCCCTGGGTAAAATTTTGGCACAATCGATGCGCGAGGCCATAATTACAGTGCTGCCACAACCCCGACGCTCGCCACAAGATATGTCATTCTAAAGACCCCTGTCCCTGATAAACGTGGATGCCAAGATTTTTGCGAAAGTACTGGCAAACCGCATGCTACCCGTAACGCCAACACTAGTACACACGGATCAAAGCGGGTTTATTCCCCAAAGATCCACTGCCTTAAACCTACGCAGGCTATTCGGCATAATGTCACAGATCAATCGAAATAAGCAGGCAGTAGCGATATCCCTTGACGTCGAGAAAGCGTTTGACTCGGTCTCCTGGGAGTACCTTTTTCTGGTATTGGAGGCGTTCGGGGTGGGCCCGTATTTCATCCAATATGTCAAACTGCTTTATACAGCTCCATGTGCGAAAGTATGCACGCACAGGACTATATCCGAACTGTTCAAGCTAGGCAGGGGTACCAGGCAGGGGTGTACCTTCTACCCTATCCTTTTTGCCCTGACAATTGAACCCATGGCGGCGGCAATACGGTTAAGACATAACAACAGAGGCATAACGCTGAAGAGAGCCACCCAAATAATATCATTATACGTGGATGATACGCTGCTTTATGCCTGTGAACCCGACAAAAACATTGTCCCTATCATGACAGACATCAACAAATTTGCAGAGTACTCGGGATATACGGTCAACAGTGCCAAATCAGAAGTATTCCCGCTCACCCCCTCCACAAAATGCCCAACTCAAATGTGCGGCCTCAAATGGTCTGAACACCACATCAGATACCTTGGGGTACTGGTTTCTAGCAATAAACAAACCTTATATGCTGATAATCATGATCGGGCACTACAAACACTTAACACTAAACTGCAGGTTTGGAGGCATCTCCCAACTTCATTACACGGCAGGATTGCCATTCTTAAAATGATTGTACTTCCAAAATTGCTATATCTATTTGTAAATATCCCTATATGGCCAGGGAGGGAGTTCTTCTCCAGGCTTCGATCTATGGTGGTGTTGTTTCTTTGGAACGGGAAGATGGCTAGGATCAGCTGGGAGAGAATGACAGAACCATATGAAATGGGGGGTATAGCTGCACCAGACTTTGAGCTTTATTACACGGTGGCACAGGCACAGTTTGCAAGGTACTGGTATGATGGATCGGACAACTCACTTCACATGCGAATAGAAGAATGCACCATGACGCCCACCGACATTAGGTCGATCATCTTCAGCGCTCGACATAAGGACTCTTGTGAATTTGACCCTGTGAGCTGCACGGTAAAGGCCTGGGGAGCTATATACAAAAAACTGAAAATAGAGATCCCATACAACCCCGACATCCCCCTGTGGAAATACCCCAACCTCCCCCCCACATTTGACACCAGTATACAGGAAGCTTGGGACCCGAACACAGAGATGAAAGTGGGAGAAATGTACATAGAGGGAAAATTTGCGACCCTGGCTGCGTTCACGAGGGGCATGGGAGGTGGGCAACTCCGGACACTACAGTACTACCGAATGAGGTCCGCATATCAAGCACGCTGGCCTTCCTTCCCTGATGAACCCCCTTCCCACCCGTGCGTACAGCTGGTCACAATACAGGGTGGACTGGGAATTTCCAAACTTTACAAGATAATACAGACTTACTCCTCCACGACCAATCAGGTGAAGGAGAAATGGGAAGCAGATATGAAAATGCCAATACCCGAAGATAAGTGGGCAAGATACTGCACACTCACGAAGAGAGTGTCCCTTAATGCGGGACTGCGCCAAATACAGTTTAAAATCCTAAACAGACTGCACTATACCCCCGCCAGGATCGCTAAATTTATGCCTGAAGACCCAGGCAACTGCCCTAAGTGTGGGTCCCCGGCAGCGGGATCCTATCATATGTATTGGGAGTGTCCAGCTGTTGCACGGTTCTGGGAGAGGGTTGCAGACATGGTAACTGAAATTACACAGATCCCCCCACACTTGACCCCACAAAAATATCTGTTTGGTGATATCTGTAAATGTTCCGAGAAAATCAGAAGGCTGTTCAATGTGTCATGTGTCATAGCCAAGAGATGTATACTGAAAGCGTGGAAGAGATCGAACACCCCCACCATGGACACTTTCCTGCGTGAGTTAACCTAATGAATGCGAGGAGCAGTATGTACTGACTCAACCAAGTATGAGCAGGCCAAAGGACATCTGGGGCCCCTTCAGGGCATACCTCTGTGATATGCTTTCAGACAACGAAAAAACCATGTAAATGACAGATTGTTAAACACTCAATGGTAATATTGTTGTATATGCGACTGTAAACTGTGTTAATTGGGTGCCAATGTAACTGCTGAGACCATTAATAAAAAAAAAAGAATAAAAAAAAAAAAAAGAACTGCGTTACAGATGATGGGGCCTTTTCCCTTGACCAAATGGGCTGGGGGGTGCGAGAGTCGAGATGATCACTGAGGAGGACTCTCTAGCACAGATTCCTCAATTGGCATTACATAGGTGGACATGGTTGGGTCTTGAATGACAGCAGACCTTAGGTGGATAAGGACCCTTTCCATTCTCCCAATGATCTCAGCCTTCGGAAGAGGTGTGATGTGCCTAAGTGGCAGTCCTGAGTCTCTCGCTTTCAAGTGTGATGGCCCTGGCATCATGAGAGGCTCCCTTACAGGCACTTCACTGGCCAATCGTCTTCCCCAGGCCTGTGAGCGCCTTCATTAAGACATCAAGTACTGTCAGGTGATTGTGCCATGCTTCCCCTGCTGGTCCTGCCTTGCCTCCATGCCACTGAGGCATGTGAGGATTGCCTCATGGCTTGACTCATTGTTGTCATCTTGGCCCACGATCTGGCACACACTGGTGGCCCTGAAAACTGGCAAGGAATCAGCTTGCATCTCAGAATACACTTTGGATCATAGCCATCATCAGTATCTAGGTCACCGGAATGAGGACTATCATCCAGTGAGTATCCTAAGGATTCCTCAAGGATGGCAGCAATGCCAGAAACATCATGGGTGCCAGTGTCCCCGCCAGCACTTTCCTCCACAGTGTTGAATAGCATACTATTTCATAGTTCATAGTGTGCTTGCGCACTTACACAATCTCAATGACACAAGGCCTAGTAAGATCGTTGTCTTGTCCTCCCACTGTTCCACCTCCTTTGCCTTGCTGTGCCTTGAAACACTTGTGTATAGGTTTAGAGAGGGGTTGAGAGCACCAGGAACCGATGTGGTTGAGAGCACCGGGAACAGATGGCTACCATGCTGAACCTGTCTACTTCCGAATATTACGTAAGAGCAGCCAGTTGCAGGAATCTGATGGGGCAGTACTCAAGGCTAAGGGCCTCATTACACGGTAGGCGGTAAGGGTTTACCGGTACCGGTATTTTACCGGTACCGGTAAATCCTTACCGCCTTACTACGAGGTCCCTTTGCAGGTTGGGGAATTTAACGTCTGCTTTTTGCAGGCGTTAAAAACCAACCCGCAAAGGGACCAGGGAGCTAATTACGGTACCGCAATTTGCGGCACCGTAATTAGCACCTTCCCATCCCATAGAGCCCAATGGGGCAAAAATGGGAATGGGGAAGGGCAATGGGGGAAGGGGGAATTACCCTTTCCACCAAGGCGGTGCCGGTATTTTACCGGCATGGACCAAGGTGCTAATAGCACCTTGGTCCACCGCCATCCGTGTAATGAGGCCCTGAGAGTTGGAGACTGAGTGTTGGATTCTCATGGTATTGGCGCTGCACGCACACTTTGTAAGCAATTTTAGTTGAAAAGTTTGTTTAGATCACAATTAATTGAAAAAAAATCTACAAGCTCTAAAATTGTGCCATTAGGTCTTTATTGTTACTGGAAGTGCCAACACGTGTTTCGAACACTCAAGGGTCTTTATCAAGGCAGGCTTGGATATTTCAGGGAAATTGAATTGGTGCAGCATGGTGCCATGCTTGGTTCTTTGGAGGCCAATTGTCTCAATCTACCATCTGATTCGCTGGTTGGTGATCTTTTGTATAGGCGCGTAATAAATAACAGGTCAATCAATCAATAGTTTCCCTTTTTAATGAAACTTATGGAAGTCCTGGTTACCCATCTCTTTTGCTCTTTTTTCAATCTGGGTTTCTGCCAGGTCGGGGTACAGAGTCTGCAATGGTGTCTGCAGTGGATGATCTAACTTTTGATGGCTGGTCTAGGGTGTGTCGGAGCGCTGATCCTCTTAGATCTTTCAGCTGCATTCGACACCATCCTTATTACTCGGCTATCCTCTACGGGCATTTCTGGTGTGGTCCTGGCTTGGTTCCACTCTTTATCAGATCACACTCAGTCCCTTTCTCTACCACCCTTTTCTTCAGCCCCATATTCTATCTCTTGTGGTGCCCCCCAAGGTTCTGCACTCTCTCTTTTATTATTTAATGTTTATATTCAGCCTCTGGTTTTGCTAATTCAATCTTTTGGGGTTCAGTGTTATTCTTATGCTAATGACACACAGATCATCATGCGTCTTGAGCTTTTGGATCAAGAAAAGCAGCTCTGTGTCGCTCCTGTTTGCATGCAATCAATATATACCTGAGCAGCAATTGGCTGTGTCTATAAAACCAGGTCCTTCTGGCTGGTACTCTTAGGGCCGCATCCATGTGTAAACTGCACCTTTGACCCGCTTTCATGGGGTTATACCAACGGCAGTTGCTACGGTGAAAAACCTTGGTGTTAGTGTGTCGGCTTCCCTATCTAGGGAGGTTCAAGTGAGCACGGTCTGCCAAAGGAAATATATTAAACTCAAACGCTTGTGAAAAATTCTTCCCTTTTTACCGGATCGTTTTCATGGATCGGTGGTTTCTTCATCTTTGCGCCTTGTAACACTTGTGTATAGACGCGTTATAAATGCCATATCATATCATATCATATGTCCAGTATTCTGGACTATTGTAATTCTGGATACCTTTCTCAACCGGCCTATATTCTGCATCGACTGCATATATTACAAAACTCACCCACGAGAGTTGCCACTTTGACCCCTCTATGTGCTCACATTTCCCCTATACTCCGTCTTCTACATTGGCTTCCTGTCACCAAATGGGTGAAATTCAAAGCACTCTGTATTTGTCCACCGTGCTTTTTATCAAGTTTCCCCAGAATATATTCAGGCTAAATTCTGCCACTATACTCTGTCACGTTCGCTTCGCTCTACTGAGGCTCTTTTGATCCAAGTTCCTAAATCTAATCGGATAAGACTCGGCGGATGTTCCTTTTCAGTTGCAGCCGCTCAGTTATGGAATAAATTACCTGTGTATTTGTGTGCTGTTGAGCATCATCTTTCTTTTCGTTGGCTGCTGAAAACTTGTTGGTTTGAAGTTGTTTTTTTGTTTTTTGATTTTAGCTTGCTTGACCTCTATTTGTTTCTCAGTTGAAGCGCCAATAGCCCTTGTTTGTGGTAGTTGCACTTTGGGACTCAGGAGGCGAGGCTGCTATGCAACACCCTCCCTAGGGGACAGGGCACGTGGGATACCACTGGGGGAGAAACCCCCTCTGGGGACAAGAAATAGCAAAGACCCAAGCATTTGTTGGCTACATGGGAAGTGAGTATGTTAGCCATGTGCAAGGCCCCTTTAAGGTGGATGGCTTAGTCTCTGACATACACCTGCTGCAGCTTAATTTTCAAACCCCAGAACCAATGGGATCTCTCCCTCCACGCCAAGGATGGTCTAAATTACATCAGTAGATCCAGAGAAGAAGAGACCAGCCGGGAAGCGAGAGAGATGCTGGCTTGCGCTGCTGTGCAAAGGTGGAAATCCCGCCCCCTTAGGAAAAGCCGAATGGGAATGCCACGTAGCCGGGTGTGGTCGGCAGAGACCCGAAGCATCCCTCACAGTTTTGCCTCTTCACCAATGGCAGAGATCCCGCCAAGCCGATGGCCACCTGTAGAGGAAGCCACTTCCCGTGACAGAAGACATAACAGCGTCTTGCTCCTCCACCACAGGAGGAAAGAACCAAGGTGAAACAGCTGACCGTGCAGTCCTGAGCCAGGACAAAAACATGGGTCCTCACATGCCAGGTAGACAGCCTCTTTTACCTCTTACCACCACTGGAGCGAGATCTGTCTCAAGACGGAGAGGAAGGTGGTGGCTGTTCCAGAGGAGGGAGCCAGCCGAGGGAAGAGATCGCCCACTAGCTGTTTAGAGAAGCGCCTTACACGCAGAGAGTTGGTGCCGGAGGAGCGTGAAGATCTGGAGGGAGATTATTTGGCGAGAGCCAGTTGTAGATAGCATGGTCCCCGGCCTCAGACAGCCTTATGGATGATGCAGAGGGATTTGAATTTGATCCTTGCAGCAACCGGGAGCCAGTGGAAAGATTTAAGGCCTTGAGAGATGCGGTCCCATGGCTTGAGGCCAAGGATACATCTTGCAGCCCTATTCTGGATAAGCTGGAGGGGACATAGAGAGGAAGAGGGTAGATTAAGGAAGAGGCCTTTGCATTAGTAGTGAGTAGTAGAGCTCTAGAGACATTGGGCTTCTGGGGGAAAGTGAGGAAAGGAAGGATTCCTTTGAGGAGGTGGAGTTGAAAGTGGGCCTTCTTGGCAAGGTCCTCTATGTGAAGGATGAAGGAAAGAGAGGAGTTAAAGATGACTCCAAGGTTTCTGGCTTCAGATGAAGTAGAAGGAGGAGAGCCCATAGAGGGTGGCCAGAGTGAAGGGAAGAAAGAGGGAGCAGGAGCCCCAATGCGAAGGATTTCCGTCTTCCTGGTGTTGAGGCAGAGATCATTGGAGGCACACCAGGACTGGATGGCAAATAGGATGGCAGAGAGGCAGTCAGGAATGATGGAGGAAGGAAGGAGAGGATCAGAGGGAAATTTAAAGAAGAGTTGTGTCTCATCTGCATAACACGGGAAGTAAGGGGAGAAAGTGGAAATTAGGTGTGCAAGCGGAGCAAGATAGATGTTAAAGATCCAAGGAGAATGGTTGGTTCGCTGGGGAATGCCACAGGTGGAGACAGAGGTGGGAGAGGAGAAAGAGCCCTGGATAACCTGGGAGGGACGGTCAGTGAGGAAGGAGGTCAATCAGTCCAGTGCCTGCTCTGAGATACCAAGGGTATAATGGAGCCATTTAATGAGGATGGAGTGTCCGACCGTATCAAATGCAGAGGAGAGATCAAGTAGAAAGTAGATCAGCTGGAGAGTTAGAGTCAAGAGATGCAAGCAGTTCTTCACAGGTGTTCAGGAGAGCAGTTTCCATGCCTCTGGATGCTCGGAATCCAGATTGATGGTCGTGTAGGCAACCATCAAGCTCAGTATGCTGGGTCTGTTGTGGGGAAGACCAGCTTCTCCAAATGTTTCCCAAGGAAGGGGGTGATGGAGATGGGGTGGCAGAAGGCCAGACATGAGGAGTCGGCAGAAGGTTTTTCAGGAGGGGGCGCACAAGAGAGTGCTAGAGGGGAAAGACCCAGTAGCAAGAGAGTGATTGCAGAAATCAGCAAGTGCAGGGACAAGAGAGACAATATTGTCCTTAATAGTTCTGGAAGAACAGAGGGAGACCTGTTTGGAGGAGACGTTCATTGAGCTGACAACTCTAGTGACCTCATCGGATGTGATAGGAGAGAAGAAGGAGAGAAAGGCAGAGGTAGGATGGGAGGCCATAGGTGGCAGGGGGATGGGATGAGGGGGAAAAGGAATAGAGAGTGCTCAGAACGCCTGACGTTTTGCAGTGAAGTGTGTGGCCAATGCATTGCAGAGGGCCTGAGAGGGAAGAGGCGAGATGGAGACTGAGAAAGGGTTGGCTAGTTCCTTGCAGATTTTAAACAACACAGCTGTTTTGTTGGATGCACCAGAGATGTGAGCCTGGATCTGGGCCCTTTACTTAGAAGGAATGGAGAATCAGTATTGCCTTTGGAGAAGGTGACAGGCCAGTTTGTCGAAGATGAGCCTGCGGTCTGCCACTTCCAATGCGCAGCTCTGCACTTGCGCTTCAGGGCTGCAAGTTCAGAATCATACCAGGTATTACGCTTGGTGGCATGTTTCAGGTGGATCCTCATAACTGGGGCAAGAATGTTGAGAGTGTTAGTGATAGCAAGATGGAGGTTGCTAAGAGCAGGGTCAGAGGTAGACTCTGCAGTGGGAGCAGAAAGGGGATGAAGGTGGGTGCAAAAGCAGCAGCTGACACTCGTTTCATCGGGCGGATGTCCATGATCGAGGTTCCAGAGCTGGGGGAGGTGCGGTCAGACGGCAGAGAGGACCCAGGTGAGAGGAGAGGAGGTAGTGGTCTGACCAAGAGAGTGGTGGGGGGTCAGTGGGGCGGAGATTAAAAGAACAGTGTGGATTACGGTATCAAGAGTGTGTCCAGCTTAGTGGGTAGAACCAGAGGGGAGAATGGAGAGGGAGAGCGAGGTGCAGAGATCACAGAAGAGAGTGGACGCCGTGATTGAGGAGTCAAGGTGGATGTTGAAGTCACCTAGGAGGTGTTTAGAGGTAGATGTGAGGAGAGAGGCAGAGAAATCAGCCCATTCTGAGAGGAACAGAGTGATAGAGCCAGGTGGCCTGTAGATAGTGGCAATGGTCAGTGAGAAAGTGGAAGAGATGACCAGTTTACAGACGAAGCTCTCGAAGGAAGAGTATGGCTGGGTGGGTATGAGGGAAGAAGAGACCCACTCAGGGAAGATCAGAGCAACATCACCACCAGCATGATTATGGCAAGGCATGGAGATGATCTTGTAGCCATCAGGGAGAAGGTAGCCAAAAGCAGTGACTGAGCTGACATTGAACCACATCGCCGTAAGAGCAAGGATATCGAGGTCAAGGTTTCTAAGGAGTAGGCAGGCATCGGCAGAGTGTTTGATAGCAGAGCAAGTATTAAGCTTGGCTAGATTCAGCAGGCCACTGCCTTTGAAGGTTTTCCGAAGAGGGGTACAGGAGCGTGGTACACCAGTTGGAGGAGTGGGGACAGAACAAGCGAAAGAATGAATAGCAGATGTAGGATGACAGCAAGCACCGGTCGAAGAGGAGAAGGTTGGGTTATGGACCCTGAGCCATGATAGTGCCATTGCGATAGACATCAAGGATGATGAGAAGCCTGTTAAGAGTCCTTCCCATCTAGTGCCATCATTAATTGGTGAAGATCTGAGAGGAAAGAGAGTAGAGATAAGATGAGGAATAAGATCTGGAGAGGGGACAGGAAAGAGGATATCAGTGACAATCTGTCTGGAGGTTGCGCTGATGTAGGTGTCTGCAATGTTAAGATCAGGGTAAGGGGTCAGGCTATCTTTTTAAAACATTTTCCTTCCAAACTTTGTGAAAGAAGGAGGATGGGTGATAGTATAGCAGTTGGAATAGATTGGGGAGATGGTGAGTGCCATAGGGATGGCATAGAGATAGGGATGGAAGATAGAGGAGAGATTGCGAAGCACAAACACATACTCACCAGACGGCTTAGTAGCAAAAAGCGAGAAAACAGATGCAATATAAACACTTAAGTACAAAAAATGGGGTGCAAATTTGTTAAAAACACAACAGGATTCGAATAAGCCAAAAGCACAGAAATGCATTAAGGAGATGGGATATAGTGAGTATAGAAAGGCAGAATGGCATAGGCACACCAAGGTATAACAGCTGTGTGAGTTAGTAAAAGGCATAACATTGTCTAGGATATGACTTACAGGTTTTCTTGTTGGGAGAACAAAGTTCCAGAGGCACAAGTTTGTGGGGTAGCAGGCTGCATGTTGGCTAGTAGTTCCATGAGGCTGAGAGATGGTGGTGCGTGAGGTGCTGCGATGGACAAGATGTGGGCCCCCCAAACCCTCCCACGGCCCGGACAGGCTCAAACAGGGGCCTCAGGATGGGGCCGGCGTTCACCTGCCGGCTTCCAGGATTGAGTTGGATATGACGAAATGCAGCCAATCACAGCTGCGGCAAGAACAAAACCCAACAAGCTCAAGTGGTTGTAAAGAAGTCGGACATTTTTGAGGCGTAAAAGGCGAATAGAATGCAAAGGCCCATTCCTTACCGCAATATACTTGGACACCTTCACTGATGCTGGGAAGGCATGAACAGTTTGTGTCTCAGTAATGGGATGACCAAGCTGAGCATGGGTCTTGGCCTTCCCCTTCTTTCCTTAACAAACTCTACAATCATCAGATGTAATTTTGTTTCTATGCCTTGCCAGTCAAATCAGAGGGTGTGTCATTGGTGGTGGGGGTACTTGGGACCTAAAGGAGTGTGGTTGCAGGTGTTTGGGTGGTGGATGTTCCTTCCTGATCACTAGGGGTCTCCTTTGTTGGCAAACAGAAGTGTCAGGTAATCAGTAACATGGAAATCCTTAAAAATTGTAAATTGATCTTCAATACTGACAGTAGTCAGCTGATAACACATCCCTCCATGCATGTCTGTGCACAATTGGCTTTTGGGCAGGACACCTCCTCATCCAGTGTTTCTGCTATCAGGTCACAAGGAGCAGCCTTTCAATCTAGGGATGTCCACCACACTTGCAGCCTTGAGCTCCCATGGTTGAAAGAATAGGTCCAGAACCGTGGCATTGCCTTTCGCCACAGAGTCCGATTGTGTGATCACTCAGAATGGTTGTGCACATGGTACTTGAGGTCATCCCACCTCTTTTTTGCAATCTTCAGTGCTTTTGGGATGTGGTGACACTCCCATAACCTGGGCCATCAAATTGCCCACCAGCTTGGGTGCCTCCTTGGTAACCTCCTCTTCCAGGATAGTGAGCTATAGCTCTGTTAAATTTGGCTTGCGCTGCCCCCCGCCCCCACCTTTGTCTTCTATTTGTTCCCCTGAGTCATGACTTGTACTCATTTTGGCTGGACGGCACTCGGATGCAGAGATTGAAATTACATTGAATGCTGTAATGGCAGATGCTCACAGTAGTTTGCCACTCATGAGAACTTTCCAAATGACCTGTTTCTGGTATCATCACATTAAATGTTATTTACCTTTACCGCATGCATGGTGATTAAGGCAAAATTCGACAATGTGCTTCACACCACTGGCTGTCATGATTCCTGCCCCTCATGTCCCCAGCCCTCCAAGATGTCAGGCTGGAGCCAGGCCACGATCACCTACATGGCCCTCAAGGGCCTCTCCATCCCTCCAAAGACCCACTTGGAGTCAGACTTTGCCCTAGTGGCACCAGACTCACTCACTCCCATAGGATAACATTGGGGATTGGACTTGCAGTTCATTGATGGGGACAAGATGGATGCCCCCACATATTTCGGTTCCCAGAACTTCATGTGCAGTCTAGTCTTTTGGGTGTGGTTCAGGCCAGAGACACCTGGGATACCCAGAGACTATTTAAGCCACGCCCAGGCTGAGAAACATGCTTTGTGTTTTCTGCACCTGCAGCGCGACACTCACCATGTTCGGATCCGTCTCCAGTAGGCCTGCATCTTTCTTCTGCGCTCAGCTCCTGCAAGAACAAGAACACCGTTAGGAACAGCCTTACCTTCCGGCGCTTCTGCCCATCATTCATCACTCCTTCTGTTCTGCGGGCATCTTCGGCGGTGTCATTCCCATTCCGGCACGCCGCTTCCTAAGGAAAAGGGAAAAGAACAGAAAAAAGGCATTAGTAAGCATTCAGCAAATCTTTGCTTATTTTTAAAGACTGTACAAGCTTCAAATGCTTTCCTGAATCCCAGCCGCTCTGGGGGAACTCTGTCTCCGGAACTTCTCATCCATCTGCAAGAGGGAAAAGACACTCCAGGGTAGCGTGGAAACATCTAGAGGCGCCGCACACCGTGCTTACTCACCGCATTTCTTCTTCATAACCGGCATACATGCTGAAAATAGTTGCGGCACCTAAAAGACACAGAAAAATAACTCTGTTCAATACAAATACAAAAGGGTCGCATCGTGCTCTCACTCACCTTCAGAGGTACTCATCTCAGCAGCACGTCGCCATCCCCGGACGGCGGCCATCATCTAAGGAATGAAAGGAACGAAGTTAGAGACCTGTTCAAAAGACTCATTATACTTACCTGTCGGACTCTTGCCAGTGATGGAAGAGTCCCACAGGTAAGTAGGCAGCAACAAGCCTGCATCAATCAACGCTTCCCTGTGCTGAAAGCAGGACGGAGAACACACTTTCCAAGAAAACAAGGTGAGCTGTGGATCAAAGGGCAGGGTTGGACCCCGGGGAAGAAGGGGTTCAATCACACAGAGACAACAGGGAGTTAAACTCTACCAATCCTGTGTTTCAGGCCCAGTCTCCCATCGAGTAGACTCCAGGGAAGGGTTCGAGGTCGTAAGAGGTCAGAACAGGCTGAGTGACGTACCAGGTGAGCATTACACTGATGCAGTCATTGTAATGGATTTTCCAGGTGTTTTACTGGAAATTTTAATCCAATGAGGCCCTAAGTGTCTCGAAGAAGCCTTAGGTGGTGCTCAACTCCTTCTCCACTCAGTGCGTCGAGACGACTATGTTCATGTTATTTGGTACTGCAGATTGCTAATAGGTTCAGCTCTGATTGGTGTATTTAGGATTTAGTAGACCGAGAGTGTTATACCGATGACTATCAGGCTTATCCTCAAGACTACCAGGAGGAAGGCCTGAATAATATGGATGATGCCTTGCTATCATCTACAGATGTGTCAGCTGCAATTCCGTTGATAGGGCCACCTATATTGGAGTATGATTATTCCAGTGAAAGGCGGGTTGGCCTTGCTGGAAGCACATTGGGGTTTGCCAAGCCCAAACCAAGTTGTAGACTGGCGGATGATTCACAGAGGAGCTGACTTGTACAGTGTTTGAGTGCACAGCTTGAGTGCTTGCATATGAGCAGGAAGTTCTCAGGACTTAAAGGGATCCTGCAGGCCAATTGTTCGATTGGGAGACTACTATCCCAGAGGCTATTTATAATTTTGAGAAGTTAAAATCAGATTATAGTAAAAGAGATCTGTCTAGGCTCTTAACATTCTTCTGGAGAAATTCCTACAGGAACAGTAGGTTCCATGGCTATAGTGGTTGTGAAGTGGCATCTTTCCTTTGGCACAGCTCCAGATGCAAGAGCACCTTTTTACCTGACCCTCACTCAGACCTTCAGGAGCCTCACAAAAAGCTGCTCCTCTAAATAATATGTTTTATCCAGACCTCTTACAACACCTCTGTTAAACAAAGCAGACTCCTTCCGTGAATGTGGTTGAATACATGCCACCAAGATTGTGGAAACAGCTGAACAAAAAGGGATGCCCCAAGTCTGCCCTACATGGTAATGCATCAATCACGACAGATATTGACCCCAAGATGCTCACTTTTATATTGAAGAACTACAAGGATGTTAGGAAAGGGGTGCAATACTTTGGGGTTCTTGTCAAGACATGTTCCCGGATAATGAGAGACCCCTTGGCTATGGAGTATGGATTTGGCCAAGAGGGACAAAAATAGAGGTGTCCGCGTTGACTCAGCTGTCCTCATGGCCAGGCGTCTAGGATTGTTTGCCTCCAAGGTAACGCAAACTGTGCCATTTCAACTGAGAGGTGTAGGAGTGTTCTTCTTAAGACCAATGAGTGATAAGCTGGGGAATAGGATTCCTCAAAATGATCTTCTCTTCTGGGTCTATGTTGTGCATGAAGTGGATTGGCTAACCTTGCACAGAAGATTTCTCCAATTCACCTGGCAAGGTCACATTTTGGTATTCACAAGTCTCTGATTCAGCCTGTCCTCTGTACCTTCTCAGCACCCACCATGCACAAAGTTGCTGAAGCCAATAGCAGTGTTCCTCAGGGGTTGGGCAGTGAAACTGAATATCTAGCTAGATGACATGATCTTGATGTCTAAATGTAATGCAGTGCTGGTGTCCCATTGGCAGCAGGGTCAGACTGGCCTATGTGGCAATAGGGCAATGCCCAAAGGGCTACTGCATCTGGATAGTGTGGGCCACTTGTTATGGGCCAATGAGGGCTTGTTTGATGAGTGAATACACTGCAGACTGTCTTTTAACTAATTTTAGTGGCTAATATGCATTACAATGCTGCACATTTTACCAAACATGTGCCTCCATATACAGTTTGTGGCAAGAAGTAATGAAATGGAAATTTGAAAGCGGACCACTATTTTTATTGGTGCCTTGGCATATGTTATGTTTCATTCCGACCCTGGTTGGGGCCCGACCTGCTCCAGGGTCTAGGCTTCCTCCTCAACTGTGAGAAGTCAGAGTTGTTGCTATCTCATCGCATGGACGTCTGGGAGTTTGCAGTGGACCTCTTGAGGGCCTCCTTTCAACTTTCACTCACACAGGTGAAGGCAATCATGATCGGAATAATGTAGGTGATCATGAAGAAGATTGCTGTAGGATATAACGTGGATAGTTGGCCTATTGGCCTCCACGATTCAAGCTATATTTCCAAGTCTATTCCATTATTGGGCCCGACTGAGGTTAGAAATATGGTACTTGTGTCAAGTCCTTCCCTATGTGCAGTTAATTCCCCTCCTCCAGGAGACTCGCACTGAATGTCTGATGGAGCGCACAGAGGCCTGGGACAGCAGGCCAATATTGGCTCAGAGCTGTACTTAATTATAGAATCAGATATTAGCAGATGTCATCCAGATAGGCAGGCTGGACCACATGGTGTGGGAGCATTTCCACTAGAGGGGCCTGTTGTCTGAAGGTGCTGGATATGCATATCGATTGCTCGCAGTTTGGCAGGTTCATTTGCCACTAGGGCTCTCCTGAAAGACTGTATGGACTCTTGCATCCTCTTGGATCGACAGCTTCTCAGCAGTTTTGTCAACTATCTGGGAGTACCATGTTCAGTCTCCTGGCCAAAATGTTGAATTAATGATGGCATTATTTCCCGGGGATGAGTGTGACAGTGCAGGCAGAGTATGTGCCAGGTCTTTCCAATGTAGTTGTAAAGTTGGTACTCTAGACATCCGAGGGACCTCAGCAACTGCCATTCAGTATGTAGATTCCTTACAATCCTACCAGATAAATGGAAACCTTTTCAGAAAGATATTTTTGTGTCCTGTATCAACCGTTACCAGCTGCTATTTTTCAGTTGCCTGTTCCAGAGGCTTAGGGAGCGATGCGTCCCTCAAGATTTGGAGACCAGAGATGAACATGCGCATTACTCATTCACCCTTACTGCCAGGATGATGCTCCATGTGAGGTGAGAGCACCTGTCGCTGGCTGCTTCGGAGGTCTCCAGACCGGTTGCTTGATAATCTAGACCTTTATATGAATCTTGCAGTCAGTCTTCCCCTAACTGATGACCTCCTGACAGATGCCTGGCCCTCTGGTGCTAGCGGCCTTGATGATTTCCGGGCATGTTGGTGAGTGCCAGGATTTTCAGAGTCCCCCGTGGCCCGGATCTGTGACTCATGGGTTCCTGCTACAGATGTAAGCTGCTTGGAATGTCTGGTGTGTGGAATGGAATACTGATCCCATTTCAGCCCCTATAGTGATGAACATTTAAGGCCTTTTCAGACTTTGGCAGTGTATCCTTTAGCGATTTCTTAAGGCCAGTGGGGTTCTCATTGGTGATCAGATTTGAGTGTAGTGACTGCTGGAAAGGGTTAAGCTGTTGTCTCCCCCAAGCTGTCTTTGTCTCTTTGGGTTGTGAATATGGATTTTGGTCTTCTTGAAAAGGGTACGGAGGATGGTAGGATGTAGAAATGTCCCCTAAGGCCCTTTCAACTAAGATGACAATGCCCTTGAGCTCCATCCCTTGGAAGAGGTTTTCGATGTATGAGCCATTGATGCGCAACATAGGACTTTTTACCCATAAGAGGTCACTTTTACTGTATTTAGGCATACCAAAATAAGCACTTATCCAGCCTTTGCGGGTATTCCTGATCTTTGTGTCAATTATTGTTTGAAAGATTATGAGCGTGTGACCGTTCCACTGAGTGGTGGTATCAATAGGCAACAGTATACAGCATTTCGAGGCAGTATCGGCTCCCATCATTGCCAGCTGACTATGGTGAATCAGTTCTGAAGTGGGCAGAAATGCATCAGATTTTGGTGCAATGGCTCCTAGTTTTTTTGGAGAGTGGACAAGGACAAGGCGAGAATATATCTTGAAGGTTGCCATTTGGTCAATCCATTTATCTTTTATGAAGCTATATTTCAAGCCGGTTGAGAAAATGGCTTTGTTGATGGTAAACTAGCATATTTTTCACCTCTAGATTTTGCCACAAAATACAGATTCCTCATACCATGTAGTTGTGATTGTATTAAAGACACAGAGGTGAGTATTATCCCACCCGTGACTTTACATTTGATAAATGTGCTAAGTACCTGCATTGGTTTCAGTATGGGCACATTTTTGTCTGCATGATTTTTCAAGTGTATTTTGGTTTGTAGTGGAGATGTGAACGCTTTGTAAGGAGTTTTGGCGCCATTCCCAAATCTGCTGTGGGCTTTCTGGATCACTAAGTTGCTCTTTTAGGAATCCTTGTGGTTTGTGGCCTGTTTGTGATATTCACCATTTATCGTGGTTGGACTGTTTTTCTGTGCCAAATAACGAGAAAGGGCTAATGAGAAGAAATGATATAATTGATAGGGTGTCTGAGAATGTGATAAGGACATCACGTTTCCTAGGATATTCGGGAAATGTAATTTATTTTTTTAAATGTATGTTTTCTTGATGCTGAAAGTGTTCGCGTAAAGAAGAAATGCACTGGCCTTTGTGTCTTTAATAGACTAAGGGCTCCCTTAAATGACCTATTATGGGCAATGTGCATTAGTTATGTAAGTCTACTTTAGAGTGTCTGCAGGATTTGTGATACAATGACAAAGTTGGCTGCAAAATGTCGAGCCTCATACATTGTACATGCTTCCGTGAGACATAGGAGGCATGGTACACTGTTAACGAAAGGATTGACACTTTCTGGGTGGCTGATGTATTAGCTCATCACATCTGCCTGGAAACCAGTTCCAGGTGGTTCATTCATTTAACTTAATGGTATTTGTTTACAGATCGTATTGAGACTCCATAACCCCCAACAGGGATTCTGGCTTTTCTTGCATTCCTTAAATTGACTGTTCCCAGTAGATTGGCGTTTCCAGTCCTCTATCTTTGTGATATTTTAATTCAGTTGGCAGATTGCAGCACTTCATACTAGCTATAATTCTCCTTGTTCATGTGGGTGGCACGTTGTGATAGCGTACTTAAATGTGTAGCATGCAGTGTTGTCCACTTGGATCAATTCACCATTATGTAATTGTTCCACTTTGACAAGACTTAATTCAGTTTACATAGTGCAGCATTTCATACTTGTTTTCGTTTCCTTCTCCAATGTGTGACACTTTGGGAACTCACATCACACTTCCCAGAGGGAAATGTTGTACATTTGGTTCCATTCTCTTTGTTTGAGTTTAGCCTCTTTGGCATTTCGTTCCACATTTGTTTCTATTTTAGTTGAACACCCGTCTTCAGATAACCACTTAAATTCTTTCGATTGCTTTTGGGTGGTTCACCCTCAAATTCTGGCAAAGGTTCTACGCTCTGCATGTACAAGGAATCCTACGATTCTATACTTGTTTAAAGCGTGGACCTAGCTTGAGACCAGAGGAGCGCTGTACAGGGAGTGGGTATCCAGCAGTTGTGCTGGCATCTTTTAACAGTAGCGCAGTCCTGTGAGTTACGGTCTTTGCGTCAGTCTGACCGTCCACTGTGATTAGTCATTGGCCAGGTGCTGTTGAAAAAATCGTGTTTTGAGAGGTTTACGTAATTGGAGAGAATTTCTGGGGGCATTCCAAACCGATACCGGGATTGAGTTCCAGTAGGATGGTCCGTGGCAAGAGAAGGATTGCTTGTGGGTCCTCTTTTTGTGGATGAGTTGTGATTCGAGCTGGTTTGTCGATTTGCTGCGTGTCTACGATGTCCCAGCATTTTGTTGCCCATGTGGCCTTTGTTTCTGTTCTCAGAGCATCTCTTTCTCAGTTCTTCCAGGCAGTCAAAAATGGGCCAATCACAGCATTCACACTGTAATTTTAATGGTTCAGCTAGTGTTCATGTCCCATTAGCTGCTTTGTAGAATTTAATTTCATCTGCTTCATGGTCTTTCATATATTCTCATTGCTACACTGTAACTCAGCTTGACAGCAGCTTTACAGATACTTCGGTCACGTGCCACCCTCAACGACCTTTCCAACGCATGACTCAGAAAAAGTAGTTTTGTACTCAGCGGTAGCCCAGCTTCACTCTATATGCTGAGGCTATGCATGACCCTGACCAACACCATAAGAGAGAGATGGAGCTCCTATTGCAACCTAGGTGGCAGACTCACATGCATTCACTTTTATATTCAGACACACACACAAACACACCTGAAATCAAGGTGCAGCAAAGTTAGCTGAAAAGAGCACGTACAGAACCATTCAATTAAATTAATGGTTTGCGGAGTGCTGCATCAAGTGCAGTTGGCGGCATTGTTCATTTCCTTTCCTGGAGGGACCTTTTAAAAAGCACACTGTCTTCTTTGAAATACAACAGCGGACACGGATCGCCACGCAGAGTGCTGCATCGAGTGCAGATCGCGGCACTGTTTGTTTGTGAGTCGAGGTTCCTGGAGGTACCTTTTTCAAAAGCACACCGGCTTCTCCTGTGAAATATAGCAGTGGGTGCGGAGCGCCATGCGGAGTGCTGCATCGAGTGCAGTTGGCGCAGTTCACGGCGAGTGAGAGGTGGAGATCTTATATTTACACCCATTGTTGTCTATATGGAAAAGTGCTTGTATAATCTACGGAGCAAACCTCTACAACCATTGATGCCAGAAACCAACATTACACTTGACATGGTATTGAAATCTTTAACTACCCCCCAGCATCATCTGAAAAGGATATGAGCTACACCTCAGGCTACAGTCTCTGGTAATTGCTGTACTGAGGTATGTGATAGTGCCAGTTTTCTGCCAACTATACGCTGAGACATGACTATACAACAGCTGATGGAGTCTGTAGCTTACATTAAACTGCCAGCACCAGAAGAAAAACGAACACGGAAGATTCGGCAGAGAACATTATCCGATGATGCGAATCGGGTTGTAGCCTGCTCTAGCGTAGTTACCCTGATAACTAGCATAACAAGGCCTAAAATAAGCAGTGTCATATAGCAATTTTCTATGCAGGTCTGTAGATTTGCTAATTAAATTGGCACTTGTGTAGCAAAGCTAGCTATTTAAGTTACTCTGCTCAATCAAATCACAGCTTGCGCTGCAATATTCTTGCTCTCTGCACTATTTTCTCTGTTCACTGCAAGTTCAAAGGGGCTAATGGAGAGGGAGTGCAGCAGTAGTCCTCTCCCCCACTCTTAAGTGCCAAAGGCCTGTGTGGGAGTGCTAGGCAAGAATTTATTTTTCAAATAATTGCAAACTAGAAGTAATTGTGATGATTTTATTAAGCTAACTGTATCCTGTCTGGCAAAGACCACTATGCTTTATTTTTTTTAAAAGACTGCCATGCATTTCCATCAAATTTTTACATAATGCATAATTGCAGTATTGCTTCTTGTAAAACACTGCATTGTATCCAGGCTTTACAGTATAGTTGAGCTTAGTGTATCTAAATCTCATAGTGTGAACAATATCTCAATTTGGTGGGGAAGATGCATCATGTTGACTAATAAACACTTTTGAAAATGTACATGATCACATGGCCAAATGCTTTTGATGGCAAACCTAGTTCTGTGACCTGCTGCTTACATACATCTGTGCAACTGGTGCTCAACCCCTGAGCTGATCACATACTCCTTGTGATTCTAATGTATAACCCGGTTGCTTTATACCAGCTACCCTGAAAGCCAGATGGCCGCAAACTACAATATTCCACCTAATCTGCCCAGCTCCCTGCATGCTACGCCATCCACTCTGCTTAGTCTCTTACTTTGTTTCCTCTACATGATGAATACACAAAGCTGACTAGATGTTAGATGATAGACACTCAAGGCTTGAAAAGTCTTCTCACCCACTCACATAGTCTAGTTCATTTTATGAAGGGCAAGTACAATTGCAGGGGATTTTTCTAACTTTTATTTAACATTTACTTTGTTTGCAAGTGATGTCAAAGACAATTTGCACTGTGCATGGCTGGCCTCTGGGTGGCAGCAATGTGCCAAACAAAGTTGGTTTATGGTGACATGCACCATTTTACAGATAGTGCATTTAAATTTGTTGTCATCCATTGCCCTGGGCCGAGTGTGTTTCTCTTAGGTCGAGTAGGTAAACTAAGTTACTCAGCCTACATGTCTAGTGAATTTTAAAGAATTGCAAAGATCGGACTCATCTCGCTAATGTCTTACTTCAGTAGTACACAAAACTGCTTTATTGTTACTCATTTTATGTCTTGGGTGGGTACAAATAACTTCAGGTGACATTAAAAAATATTAGTACAATGTTGCTAATCAAATGGGTTTGTTTGCTAATGAAGACAATTTTCATGACCAAAGTCTGCTAATCAATTTGTGAAAACAAATGTATGCCTTGCATAATAATGGAAGCCAACTTGGACATTATATCGGTTGACGTAAGGAAATTGAGGGGGGGCAAGGACCAAGTCAGCAGAGAAGAAGTGATCACTGAAGCACACACAGACACTGTTATGAGAGGCAAGCAAGCTTCCAGCTACAAAAATGTCCAGCACCTGAAGCAGAACAATGCGGGTAGCATGGCTACACCGGTTAGGAAAATAACAGACTTCTATCTTTTATCTGGGATAAGCACCACTCAACACAAAGGGAAACCCCAAGATAGTAACAGTGATACTAACTTGCCTTCCGAACTCAAATTTTATAAACGACTTAAGCATCTTAGAAATTGATAAAATAGATATTGGTCCATCTCTTAGGAACAACCCTTTATAAGTAACGAGATGCCAACTAACGATCTGAACAACTCGCTCAACTCAGAACATTTTCCATCACTTTTTTCTCAGAATATATAGGTTCCAAATAAACAGTAATCAGAAATCTGAACCTCCCTAACAAGCTCCTCTGCTTCCTCCCCTCTTCACCACACCTTAGGAGATGTTAACAGCAGTATCAAATGATCATCCCCTTTGATTTCAGCCCTCAATACGGTTCTTAGTTTGCTTGGCCAATTGTACGATAATATATATATTTTGTTTAATGTAGATGTTTATTGGATTTTTTGGAAATACAGTTCACAGTAATAAGGCACAATCAATCATCAACTTTCCTTGAACACCCCCCCCCCTCTGAAATGAGTTAAACATGTTGACCATTCTACAAGTTAGAACAAAGGACCACTTATATAACATCCGTACATAACAAAGACTACAGCAAAAACTCAACGATGGCACCAGGACATTGCTGAGCTCGTGATTCCCCCTGTAGACATTTCCATCATTCTGGGCCAGCTCGTTGACTACATAGCAAGAAGTGTGTAGGGGGATGGAGAGTAGGCTTGACACTGCCCCATTTCAGCCTAAAACTCACCCATTCAGTCTGAAACGACTCCAGATGGTCATTCGCCATAGCTGACACTTTTCCATACATGAATATGGTCCACAGTTTGATAAACCAGTCATTTTTGGAGGATAGGGAGTCACACTTCCATTTTTAAGGCAGAGCCACTATCCCCACCCTTAGCATAGCTTCAATAGGTTTTGGAAACCTTGACTCGTTAGTTTTCTCATCCAGGACACCCAAGAGCAGTAGGAGAGGTTCTGGCTCAGGGGATATTCCCACCGAGTCCCTGATCCAACTGAGGACTTCGGACCAGTAAATCTTTACCTCTGGGCAGGACCACAACATGTGGAACCAGGAACCAAATTGGCCGCAGGGTCTGATACAACTGGGGGAGGACCCTGGGACCATTTTAGATAGTCTAAGGGGTGGTGTGGGCCAACAGTGTAGTATTTTGAAATGTTGTTCCATTGCCGAGGTGTAGAGGCTGCTGGAGAACATTAGCTTGTACAATTCTGGTCGCCCCAGAATTGCTTGACATTTTGGCTCCCCTCCAAGTCAGACGTAATCATTACTTTGTATATTTTATATAGGATTCCCTTTCTTGAGGTAGCTTAATTAATTAGTCTCTCAAAGGGGGTGATGGGTCTAGAGATCTTGGGTTGACATCTTGGGTGGGACAGTATCCCTTTGAGGCGCGAGTACCTGAAAATGTTCAGCAATTCATCACCCAGGGACTCGGACAGGGTAGGGAATTTAATAAATTGGCCTTCAGGGGATAGTTGACATGCTCTCTCTAGACCACTGTCAAACCATTTTTGGGAGTGGCGAAAGCCCCTCCCACCAACCGCCAGCGGGACCCCCACACCAAACACACAGGGGAAGGCCAGGATCAGAGGAGGTTATTGCTATTACCCTTTGTCCATAGAACCCACAGAACTGCAAGCGTTGGATGCTTCCTAACGTGGTCAGGGATGTCTTTAGTAGGGGACCACAATGGACCTCTGACTTTCTTTGGATGGGTGGTTAGGCCCTCAATGTATGTCCAATGAGTGCCCAGGTCATCTCTGAGATGTTGACTCAGAGTTGGGCAGCCTTGTAATACAGCCAAAAGTCAGAAAGCCCAAAGCCACCGTAGTTCCTAGGCAGGGTTAGAGTGGTCATTTTAATTCTAGTCCTCTTCCCCTTCCATATACATTTATTTATCATAGTCTTTATTTTAACAAAGAAGGGTTCAGGGAGGGGAGTCGGGAGGGCGGTAAATAGGTACAACAGCAATGGGAGTACGTTCATCATGACCATCCTTCCAAACCAAGAGAGAGTTAGGGGGGGCCAAGCGGGTTTGGTCAGATTTAATCTTATCTAACAGCAGTGTAAAGTTGTGCTCCACTAGCGTTCTGAGTTCTATAGTAATTTGAACACCTAAGTACCGGGTTGCTATGTCCTCGACTCTCACCCCCCGCATGGTGCTCATATCTCTAGTTGTGGAGTCAGTGGCTCCAATGGCCATTATGCTAGATTTGTCAATGTTTATTTTCAGGCCTGAAAACCGACCAAACTAGGTAATTTGGGTGAGCAATTCGGGTAGGGAGTTCCCCATGTCCGTTAGGTAACACAGGATGTCGTCTGCAAACAACAAGGAGAGCTTAAATTCTAAGATACCATAACGGATTCCTGCAATATTCTGTTTGTTCCTTATTGCAATGGCCAGGGGCACCATTGTGAGGGCGTACATCCGGGGGGTGGGGGGGGGAAATGGCATGGGGCACCATTGTGAGGGCATACATCAGGGGGGGAAATGGGGCAGCACGGCCTAGTTCCTCTAGTCAGGTGTAAGCGGGCAGATGTGATACCATTGAATGCCACTCTAGCTACAGGGTGTTTGTAAAGTGCAGAGATCCATTGCCGAAAGTTGCTACCAAACCCCATCTTTTCCATTCTACCCAGTCAAAGGCCTTCTCGAAATCTATCGAAACCAAGTAGGCATTCATGCCTTTGCTTTGTGCCTCGTATATTAAGTTGGTAGATTTTCTTATATTGTCTGATCCCTGGCGGCTTGGGATAAACCCCACTTGATCACCATGGATCAGGGACGACATTATGTGGTGGAGTCAATTGGCTAGGACATTGGCCATAATCTTTACGTCCGTATTCAGCAGCGAGATAGGGTAGTAGGATTGGCATCGGAATGGATCTTTGCCTTCCTTCGGGATGACGACTATGAGTGCTGAAAGCCTCAAAGCATTCCCTACCCTGCTCACCTCTTGCCGCTGTGTCCTTGCCACCCAGCTGCGCCATTGTGACCTCCACTCCGCCACTCCTCCTTTCTTTTCTCAATGGGCACCAGACATGTTTCCGCAAGCCTTCTCGGGCTGGGCCTGTCCTCTTCACGCCAGCATGGTGTCTCCACCCGGATGCTCTTGTGACGGATGCTCCTTTGTCGTCTTCTCAGAAGGGCAGCACCAACCCCTTCTTGCTCTCCTCTTCTCGGATGAGGTTTCCCATCTTCCGCCCTGTGTTCCGCTGTGATAGAGGCCTCTCAGGTCAAACTGGGGTCTTTCCTCTCTTCTATCCCTCTCTCTACTTGTGGTGTTCCCCATGGGTCTAACCTCTCTCTGTGGCTCTTCAACCACTACCTGGCACTTCTTGCCCACCGCATCGCTAGTTTCTGCTCCAATTTTCAATGTTATGCAGATGACACTCAGCTCTCTTTCTGGCTCCCCTCAGCCATCTCTGCTTCTTCTCTCATACCAGACTGTCTGTCCGCAATTCAGGAATGGTGTGCGGCCAATGATCTCTGCCTTAATACCAGTAAGACTGAGATCCTCCTCATTGGGACACCCGCTCCCTCCTTTCCTCTCTCTCTCTCTCGCCGACCACTCTGGGCCCTCTTCCTGCTTTTTCCTGTGGGGCTAAGAACCTTGGTGTCATCTTCGGCTTCATCCTCTCGTTCTCTCCTCACATCTCTGATGTCTCTAAGAAGTCCAACTATCAGCTGCACCTCAGAGGTATTCTTCCTTTTCTCACTTCCCCGCAAAAGCTCACTGTCTCCAGAGCTCTGGTCCTCTCTAGTCTGGACTATTACAGAGCCTGTTTCTAAATCTTCCTAACTCTACGCTTCAACCTTTACAACTTATCCAGAACAGGACTGCAAGAATTATCCTTGGCTTCAGGCCCAGGGATCGTATCTCACCAGCTCTGAAATCTCTTCACTGGCTCCCGGTGGCTGCAAGGATCAACTTTAAGAGCCTCTGCATTGCCCACAAGGCTTTATGGGGCCTGGGACCATTCTACCTGCAACTTTCTCTTCCAAAACATCTTCCTACTCCAACTCTCTGGGGGTCAGAAGCTTCTCCAAGCAGAGAGTTGGGGCAGATCTATCTCCTCGGCTGGGGCAGCCATCCTGCCTCTCTCAAACTTGAGCAGAACCACCTCTGGTTCCGGATGCAACGTAAGACCATCCTTTTTTGCTACCGCTTTCTCTCTTACTGTACCCTGCTGATGCACCTGACTCCTACGCACACTGGTCACCTGGTCCCCCTCTGAACTCGGGTCTAGGCTCCTGCATGTTCAGTTTCCCTCGCACTGCCTCTGGGCTCCCCAGCACTTAAGGGTCTGTATCTGCAACCCTACTGTCCCTTCTCTCTGCACTTATGAGCCACTCGCTGGCTGCACTTGTGAGTTAACTACACTTCAGCCCTTCGCCTCCCCCCTGGCACTTCTCCCCTTTCCTCTGACCTGCACTTGCATGATCTGAATGACACAAGGCAGAGTTAGATTGTTATTTTGTCCTCATTTGTTTCCCTCTCTTTGTCTTGTCACGCCTAGAAACACTAGAAGGCACCTGAGCCCTGATCCCGCAGCTGCCCCCCTGCAAAAACAACCGAAACAAAGCTGAGCCACCATAAAAAAAACCTTCCCCAACTACACCCCCCCCTCACAATAAAGCTGCACGCCTGTCTGCCACTGGATCACAGCACCATGCTGCGCACCGCCACCTGGCGGCCCGCTCTGTGCAACGCACTCAGCCTGACCCCAGATGCACCAGCATTCATGGGACCCTGGAGAAGAATCTCCTCACCCCCATCTGCCCTGCGCCGCAACCACCCATGTCCCACAACCAGGGCTGGGATCAAGCACCCCCCACCAGGTGCCGGTGCAACCCAACACCCGCCATCCATGTATTATTATTTATTTTTGAAACCCACCTGTTACCTACTAGACTAGCCAAAACACCTGGCCCTGACCAAACTAATAAGGGAAGGAGCTGCAGCAAACAACAGTCCAAATGTGACTACAGCCACAACTGTCACTTGCTCCCGAACCTTTCCCTGTCCTCTTTTATCCCCAGGAAAGGGCTCTCTAACCCCTTAATAGCTCTCTGGCCTGTGCAGAGACAAAATTACCCCAAGGGAAACACTTGCATACCCCCCGGCGTTCGATATGTGTCATCAGTTTGGTGAGTTATCGACATACGGGTAACTCCCCGATTGCCCTTGTTTATTCATTCTATGTTTCTTATCTTAGAAAGCACATCGAACACCACTGCCATCTTGCAGTATACACCTGCCCTTACACATCAGGTTTGAGAACCAGTGCTCACTGGTGCTCGCAGCTGATTTAGTCATTCGATAAGGGTGACCACCCTTTGTTTACTTCCTTAAGCAGTGTGGATGTCTAGTGTAAGTGTAAAGATGGTCATACATGTGGCCATGGATAGCGGGGTTACATGAAGTGCTTTATCATAAGAATGCATGACTTCTGCCTTGGGATGCAGCAAATGGAGCCATGCCATGGGCCACAGTGCCCCTTTATAGTGCACCTGCTGTCACCTTTTATTTTCCTCTTACTGCAGCATCCTTATTCTGCTTCACCTGCTCCTTGATTTCTCTCTCCAGGGTTGCAGTGCTCCCATCCTTCTGCACCCACTTTCCAGCTGTATCTTT
Organism: Ambystoma mexicanum; assembly: GCA_002915635.3. NCBI lineage: Eukaryota > Metazoa > Chordata > Amphibia > Caudata > Ambystomatidae > Ambystoma > Ambystoma mexicanum. The sequence continues at coordinate 240,755,723 of CM010927.2, read as the reverse complement.
CTGCACCCACCACCCGAGGACTGCAGAACTCCTTCTCTGGGACTCACTTCCCTCTTTGTTGTGCTATAACCTCTCCCTCTATCTGGCATGTGCTTCGGTACCATTTTTCCTCTCCCCTTGCACCTTCCGAATCTTCTTTTTCTCTTTTTAGCTAGTTAGGGGGCATGTACCAAGGCTGTGCTATAGAGATGAGAGGGCCTTATACAGGTCCAGCATAGGCATGGATGTGCCAAGTTGCTACAGAAACATGCAAAGGACTGGGGGGGACGTTGTAATGGCAGAGTTATCATGCCAAGTTTGCATATGCCAGGTCACAACTTTCTAAAACAGAAGATTTCAGAGCAGGTTATCTTTGCAATATTGAGAAAAAAGGAGGAGCAGTGAGTGAATGCGCTAGTGAAGGCAGATGAGCTGGTGATGCACCAGTATACCGCATGTTATCATTCAATCAGAATCCACACTGAGGATTTACTCTGTTGTACCTAAGAAGTTGCGGCTGCGATCCACCACCTTGATATGCGTCGCTCCCGTGGGTATACGTGTGACTTCCTTGTACCCAAAGTAACCTGTAACACAAACATACGCAAGTTCATCAGCAATACACAAGACCTCACAGCAAGGTTTAAAACTGGGGGAACACACATCGAGAAAGGCAGGTCATTGAAAGGTACACATCCTGGAAGAGGGAAAATGGGACATGGCAAAGATTGCATGACATCCCAGATCATAAAAAAATATAACATAGCACAAGGAACAGCAAAGGCCACGACACAAAAAGTAGAGTAACTTAACTCTGTCAGATGGTAGATAGCCATCGGATGAGAGATCTGCATTGATGTCAGATGGGCCATAATGCGGGAAGGGAACGGGTGGACACAGGAACTCGTTGAAAGGAGGAAACTCAGGACTAGGGGTGGGATTCTTCAACATATGGTGGAGGGTTATGACACAGGGAGTGTGGCACCTCACTTCATAGACTATACACAAAATGTATAGGGCATGGGTGTCGGGTCAAGAATATACACAAACAGGAACTGATGGTAAGCCAACAAACTTGGACGGTTCTTTGCACCAGAATTCGATTAATAGTTGGGAGATCAGCCTCCACAGTGAGTGGGACACACATACTTTTTGGTGGAGTTAATTCAAACAGAAATGACACGAAGGCACTAATTGCTCTAGCAATGTCACTCAGGGGTCCCCAACCTTTTGTGCACAAGAGCAAAATGTGCATATTAAATGAAATGGTGAGCAACATCCACTTTTGTGACAAAAAAAAAATGATTGCTACACAAATTAGAAATGTTATAAACTTAGAACATTTTAATTTGCAGTACTTAATATGTATTTAGACCACATGCAATTCTAGCAAAGGAAATTTGCAAGAACTTTAATTTAATTTGACATTAAGTGGTTGTTTACAAGAAATGTTGAGGAAATTGAGTAGTCAGTTGGACATTTTTAGACAGATCAGGCCAGTCAAGTTGTTAAAAAATATAGTAGGACTAAATGAACATCACCGGGGGCTTTATTTTCTCGAGCAAAATATTAGAAGTTTAGTGCGAATGTTTGGGTAGTAAAATTGGTCGCAAATAGAGCACTGTTTTTCAGGTGTAATTTGGGATTCTGCCCAGGGATTATATTTAGTGGCAAATGGTAAGCATACAAGACCAGCAATATTATTCCTCAGTCATTGGTTACTGTATTGTGGACAGTGTTTTCTTCAGGAATGTTATGTATGTTTGCATTTCTGATTCAACAGAGTGATCACTATCCTCTTGAGTTAATTTTCCAATGGCATGGGTAGGCATCACAAAGATAATGTCCGACAGCCAGTGGGGCTGGTTGGCGATGCCTAAGCTCGACAAGGAGGCATTGGAAAGAATTACTAATTCCTAAACTTTAAGAAATTCTCTTAAAACTGTTAAAACAGTTCACAGGCAACAAAGAACAGCGTCAGTTTGAGTTTTTGATTGAAACTATCTGGGCCAGACCTATTGGCAAACATTGTCCCATAGTTTGAGGTCTAGGTCATCATAGAAAGGGATGCCCCATGGTTTGATGTAAAATGTATTGAGAAATAATAGGAGCTTTTTCGAGGGGCACCCAATTGTCTTATGTAATAGTCGAGACAGGCATTATGCCATCTCCTTGGACAAGTAGTCCTTGGCCCACCTGCACCCCTACTGTTAAGGGATAATTTCCTTAATGGACATTGCCAGCAAGGTATTCTTCAAATGTTTGTGGCTCAGACTGGAGCAGTGGGCTCAAAGTAACAATATCTTAAAGACCTCCAGAGCGGGTTTCATGGGAGGGCTCATTACAGTGGACCCCTGCTTCACCTCTGAGCACCATCATGGAGCAATACAGTAAGGTTAAGGGAAGGAGATTATTTGTGGCTTTTTCAGATTTAGAGAAAGCATTTTATTTGAGTAATCGAAACATATGGTGGTATAATTTACATTTGATTGGGGTCCCAAATGGTTTATTAAATCTTATACATCTGTGATATGCAGACATCTCGTGCTTAATAACGCTTGTGGACACACGCGTTATAAATGTCATATAATAGCATATCATATCATCTCAGCGTCTGCCTGACATATACGATCAGAGAATTATACATTATTTTCCCCACCAAAAAAAGTGAAAAGTAGGGATGTCAGTTGCCCCAATTTACTCCTTAAAGACTTTGGCTATAGTACTTCTCTTAGGAAAGTTAATCAACCCTCTCTGAAGGGTACCTTTTATAGAATGCCTCTTTATGACGATGACGCTGATATTTTGGACTTAATCCTGGCAGGTCGCCAACAGGAATGGATATAAAAAAATGACTAGTTTGAAATTAAATACGATAGAAACAAAATGTTGGTGTTCGGGAACAGGATGACACCTTTTAGCTAGTTTTTAATGAATGTAGATATGAGGAGGTAATCTCATTTTTATTTGAGTCTACTATTCTCAAAAAAAGGTCCTTGGGTCGATTATTTTAAGAAGACAGACGAAAGGGCATCATTAAGGATTAAAGAGCTTTTTACATTTTTATTTTAAGCTTTGGACATTCAGATTGGACAAGTGCCTGGAGGTATATAAGGCAAAGATCTGTTCCATGAATTGTTATGGCAAAGAAATCTGGGGTGGTTCAAACTGTTATGTCCTGGGTGCGAGGGGGAGCCTCCCCTGGTAAAGAAATATACTTGTGGTATGGGCTGTGGGGTTGTTATAGGGCACTGTCCATTCGGATATGGGAGGGGTTGGGATATAAATCAATATGGAACATTAAGTTAACCAAAATAGCTCTAAAACAGGATCTTGTCCAAAGGGGAGAGATGCAGATGTCCAAAATATACATAAGCGGCCCTCTTTACTTTTATATGCAGACATACATACACATATAAGATGGCATGGAGCAACTTGTGAAATATGATCCCCAGAATGGCAGGAGGCTGATGATGCTAATGGTACATTTACATTTACTCACACCTCAATAAATGAAGGTGTGCAGGAGGAAACACCAGGTGTGCTTGCAAAATGGGAGTCGGTGAAAATTCTGTCCATTTCTGTTAATTTATCGCTGTTTCTCCTTTTTGGGTAAGCGTGGACAGGCTTGGAAGCTGTTTTATATAATTCATTGTAATAATCAGGTTTTTATATATATCTTTTTGAATATGTTAAAGCTGCTTCTTTATTTTTGACTTGTTCTATCTGAATTTTATTAAATATGATACATGTTTTTAAATGTTGCAACCTTAATCTAGAAATATGATTGAATAAATATTCAGTAATACTGGTCATTACATGACATGGTAGTCTTTGAACTTCACTGGGGCTTTGGAGGTTGCCTCCTAAGAATTCTAGCTTTATATTGACCGAAATATAAAGGTGCCTGGTAAAATGTCCATGAAGTAAGGCTCCAAAGAACATATATCTGGAATATCTTAAAGATTTCTCAGGAATCATCAAATCAAGACAAAAAGGAACTTATTTTAGGCGACAACAAGAAAACAGAAACCATCACGATGGAAGGCAAATCCATGTTGATTACAGATTCCAGGAAAACTCCAAGTTGTATATACTCCTTGACCTTGAAGGAATTGCTCACTCAAATAGACACTGTCTGAGAGCCCACAGCTATACCGCTAAGCATGCTCTGTACATCTGTAAACAAATGGCAACTAACATAGGCCTGGAAACATAAACAAACATGCCACCTACAGTAGTAAGCATGACTAAGACCATGACTGGGGCCGCAAATTCAAATTTGACTATAACGCTACAATTCCCAACCATAGGTAGATCACATCCTGTGGGTGGTGAAAGATCAGCTAATATTCTTTTCTGCCCACTCACCAACTCTATCAGAAGTGGGTCTCAGATGAACTCCCGCAAACCGAGACTCATAAACGTATGGGAGTTAGGAAGTGATAGCTCCACTGTCTCTACACAAGACAGCTGTGTGTCCATTATGTAGCCGACCCTTTGGGGGGTCTACTTTTAGGGGTGGCAAACACATTGGTCTCTAGAAGGATTAATTGCAACCAAGAGAATAATTTGATTGCAGTTGAGGTGGAGTACGGTCGGGAGGGAAGCCATGGAAGATTTCTCCTTGTAAGCTCTATAATCCCCCTGGAGCAGTGTTAAGGGAACAAATACAAGATGCTTTACATGACCCAATGACATCCTGGATGATAAAGCTAGTAAACACAGCTGTAATTGTGGTTGGGGATTTCAACTGCCACATGACAGGGGAGGGGGGGACTTCCCAGAACCCTAAGTAAATGAGAAATGCCCAATGGTCAACGCTAAGAAGGATGTGGAGGGGCTGGGATGGGTCCAACTGTTTGACACCTGGGATCTAGAAATGATCAACGGCCGCACATTTAGTGACCCTCCTGGTAAGCACACATGGACTAATGGAGTAGCCTGTAGTACATTAGACTACATATTCGTGTGCCCCAAAATGTAGCTTAATGTTGAAGACATGGAAGTGATCTATAATAAATGCTCCCAGTGGTGGTCCTGTAGAAAGGGAATATAGGTAAAATAAATGTTGACAATGCTGGGATAAGAATTAGCTGGTCTGATAAGAACGTAAACCAGGCAATAGAAGCGCTAGTCACCAAGAGATTTCCTTATCTTCCTGACTTTAATACCATGTCTATTAATTCAATAGAAGAGTGGATCCTTACATTTTCTGGTAAACATGCAGCAGCCCCTATTGGGCTAATGGTAAGAATGGAAGGTAACATACTCCCCTATAACAAGGAGATAAGAGACGCAAAGAGGGGTCTTAGAACTGATCTCTGTAGCATTATATTGTGACAATGTGAGGAAAATTAAGAATAGATATAGAACTACCATCAAGAGCATAAAAAATGCTGAGATAAACAGAGCATATCAAAGAGTAGTGCAGACCATTTGTTCAAAAAAATTCACATAGCATCTGGTCACTCCTAAGTGAGGCAAGGGGGACTGTGAAAGGTCAATTAGTGAACCCAATCTGTGGAGTAGAATGGGTAAAGTTTCTTGAAAATCATAATTCAGCGTGTGATGCAGATGGCACAGCACCAGTGAGTGGAGCCCTGTTACGTCCTCCCATTGACGCATCCTACGGTGCAACACTGAGTAAAATCAAAGAGTTAAAGTCTTCAAGAGCTCCTGGACCTAATGGGTTGGCCAACATAGTCATCAAGAGCCACCCAGAGTTTTGGGCCAGCTTATTAACTATCTTGTTTGAGAAGATTTTGACTCGGGAAATATACCTTATTCTTGGCAAACAGCAGTCTTGGTTCCAATTTTTAAAAAGGGGAACCTGTTGGACCCTAATAATTACAGGCTATAATCTATGTTGGATACACCAGGATAATTGTTTGCCTCATTATTGCTCAAAGAATTGCAGAAATGGGTGGACGAAGCAAACATCTTGTGTAAATTCCAAAGTGGGTTCCGACAGGGTTATTCCACCACCCATAACCTCATGGTGATGGACATTCTACGCACTAGGGCGTGCAGTAGGGGGCAGCCCCCGCTATATGTACTGTACATAGATTTTAAAGCTGTGTTCGAATCCATTCCTAGTGGTCGACTGTGGTTAAAACTAGAAGCCATGGGGTGCCCGGATGGACTTTTGTATTACCTCAGACTATGGCATCAAACCACTTCAGTCAGACTAAAATTAGACCATGAAGAGCATATGATGGAAACGGTTAAGCAGAACAGAGGGGTAAAGCAGGGATGTGTCACCGCGCCACTTGTATACAATCTGTGTGTCTATGACATACCAGCGGCAATATCAGTTGCTAAAAACTGTCCCCCTAAAATTGGTGAGGCTCCTTGCGCTGTGCTAGCGTATGCAGACGACCTGGTCATTTTGAATAATACCATAAGTGGGCTCCGACGATCTGCGACAGTATTATGGGAATACGCTGATAGCAATGGTCTAACCATTAATTTAGAGAAGACTAAAGTGTTCAGATACACTAGCAAAAGAGTAACTTGTGTCAGCCTCATGGTGGGTAAAATAAATATACTATATGCTCCCTCTTACCGATACCTGGGGGTTGAGTTCGAGCCCAGCGGTAACTATGTTGCATGCAAACAAACATGCATTATCAGAGCAGTGCAAGTTACTGCTCTGATTTCCAGCTTTACCAGTAAGCAGGGCGGTTTCACATTATGGGGCACGCACCATTTATACATACACGTGTTTATCCCGATGATAACATATGGCCTAGAGGCCCTTCTGACTTTTGATTACAAATGGCTTCAGGTCATTGAAGGGAAACTCTGGCGTCAAATCCTTGGTTTACCTCCCGGTGTTCCCATGGCTCTCATCTGACTAGAATTAAGATTGCCATCCCTACAAGCAATAGTCTTAAAGAAGAGGGCAGGGTTCTTTTTGAAGATGATCAGCGAAACAACAAATCCACTTTTGATGGCAGTCCACCAGGAATTAATTAAAAACAATACCAACTACCCAATACATGAGTCCATGACAACATTCCTAGCGGAAATAGGCTGGACTTGCAGAGGAGTTAGATACTCAGAGGAAGTGCAGAATTCTCTTGGGAAACGTGTTGAGTTATAGGATTGGTTGGAGAACTTTGCCCACCTCAGTACGTTAAAGAGTTATCAGTTTGTGCAGTACAGACTATACTCCTTTAAGAAGCCACAGGCGTACCTGAACTTATATCCATCCAAAAGGCTCAGGCCGGAGCTTCATCGTCTTATTTAGAATGGAACAACTACCAACAAGGATGGTCATGGGGAGTAGAGAAAAGATTCCTATGAAAGAGCGAGTTTGACGCCTATGCAAAGCACTGGAAACATTGGAGACAGCCAAACATTTGCTGACCGAGTGTCAAATTATAGCCTATACAATCCAGTTCTATATTGGTAGGTATGTACATAATCAGGAAACCATTGGGGAACTGTCCTTTTGGCATCACTGCACTAATTCCGATAGTATGTGCCTGCTAATTGCCCTCTACAATATATCGCAAAATATCGAAGCCAGGCTAGGCCCAATGATATTAGAAACAGGAAATGTTGTGACAATATTCCCCACGTTAAATGGACGATGGACCCGGTTGGGGAGAATAATTATAAATAGAACCTTTATTCTCAATTATACCCAGAGGCCTCCTGAGAAAAGACTGACAATAACATCTTATGTCCACTCCAACTAAATTAATTAATTACAGTGAGATTATTGTCCTATATGTTAAAGAGTCATTGGGGAGAGAAGGATTGCAAAAGTTTAATTTGAAGGCATTGCATTGTGATTCTATGAAAAATGACGGTTAAATGGTTTTTATTTTTATTATTGTTATTTAATTGCTAGGATGTGATGGATAGTATGATATTATTTTTTTAATATTTGTACAATATGTGTAAAGTTTATTTTGTAAACTAAATCACATTAAATATTAAATTAAATGTGTGTTGATGTTTCCTACTCTGTTAGATATTTTATCAGTGTGAGTAGTGGAGTAGAACTCGGATGAATTGTTGTTAATCTGTTTCACCAGCGAAGGGCAGCGGAATGGGCCCTTGCATGTGCCCTCTGCTATCTGAATACCATTGTAAACCCATGAAGGGAAAATCTATGTATTACATGCATGCATCACCTGCAGTCTGTTTCCCGCCATGAACCCATGCTTCATGCACACAGCCTCTGAAAACAGTACTCTCAAGTAAGGCCAGGATACTCACCAGAGGAAGGGAATGGCGCTCTGTAGACTCTCTGAATGAAAACGCATGAATCGCTCCTTCCTCTGCACATGCCACACATGTCAGTGGAGACACCAGACCCCAGAATTCCATCACAGCCAGCTACCTAGCGCAAAATGGCAGAGAGGGGAAACGGGAAAGTGGGAAAATGGAGGAGAGGGAATGAAGGAGTGAGGAATGTGGAGAGGAGGAGAGAGATTTAGTAACATTGGAAGGCAGACAGAGAGGCACGGTAGGGGGAAGAATAGAAATAAAGGTTAAATATCAAAGTAAAGGCTGAAATCCTAGAAAACTCTAGCACACTCCTTGAAAGGTTTCAGGAAAACACTCATCGAAAAAGATACTGACGATGAACGAACTGTATACCCCTCCTGTCGCAGACAAGCCAGGCAACCCCTTCAAAACGCTGCAGAAACATATGGTTGGTTGGTAGCAGAGCAGCTGGGCTGGTTCTTAAAAATGTAGAGGACATTTTTGGAGGTGCGACACTGGGTAGTGGCAATAAGTATACTTAGCCACTTTAGCAGTCACTGGCCATGCATGGAGGTGCCATGGCGCTGTGGCGTGGGTGCTGCAGCATGTATGGTTGTACCCCACCAGGCATTGTGCATATATGCAGGGGATGCCCATCTAGAGGTCTCATGAATCACTGCCCAGCCCATGGCATTCCTCATATTGTGTGTTATATATATATATATATATATATATTATACATATATATATATATATATATATATATATATATATATATATATATATATATCAGTAAAAAAACTTTGTTAAAGGGACGTTATGTTTAAGTTGCGCTACTAAAAACCGATGAAATTCAGTAAAAAAAACTTTGTTAAAGGGACGTTATGGTTCCAAGTAAAACCAAAAAACCCTTGACATTCGGCAGTTATGGTAAGCTAAGCGACCATAACTCACGCCACCACTGTGCACTGCTAAGACTAACACCCAGGACATCAAAGATGACATCACATATGTCATTGATGATATCACTGATGCATAACATGTGCATTTAGTTTTCATGCAGAGCCTCCACAAGGGATTGTCTTATAATATTGGCAGAAAAGTATCAGATATCTTTGAAGAACTATCATATGCCAAATAGTTAATTAAGCAATGCATTGTTAAAAAATTCTGTTGCATTACTGAGATCTTTCAGTACATGAACGCACTCATGAAGAAATGTAGGCATTGCCTGCAGCATGCGCTATCGAGGTGCAATATTCAAAATCTTCCCATGTTGGGTACTAAATTGATAAATGCTTCCATTACAGAATTTTGCATATTGTGAAACAAAAGTATCTACGAATGCCTCCCTTACTGCATAATTGTACTATTACACACAAAACATAAAGAGACCACAATGCATACAAATAGAAGCATATACAGGGAACGTAAAGTAAGCAAAAAAAACTGCAGTATTTCCAGAAAGTGTTCATAACCGAACTAATTAACTTCATGCACAGAAAAGATTCTTGTGTTTCAATATTCCTCCTTCTCCTATGTATATGTATCATGTGATGTAATTGTACCCTAAGGAAAGTATTGTAAGAACATATGAGAAGGGTAAGGACTACAAATATAGCATTTTTTACTTCTTTCATTCCTGACTGACAGTGAAGAATATGTCAGTGAACAGAAAAAGAGGGAGCTAGACATGTGATGTCATCTTTGATGTCCTGGGTGTTAGTCTTAGCAGTGCACAGTGGTGGCGCGGGTTATGGTTGCTTAGCTTACCATAACTGGCGAATTTCAAGGTTTTTTTGGTTTTACTTGGAACCATAACGTCCCTTTAACAAAGTTTTTTTACTGAATTTCATAGGATTTTGGTAGCGCAACTTAACCATAACATCCCTTTAACAAAGTTTCTTTACTGAATTTCATAGGTTTTTAGTAGCACAACTTAACCATAAACGTCCCTTTAACAAGGTTTTTTTTACTGAATATACATTTTCATAGTGTAAATTTGATAGATGTGTACTAGGGTTCCCTTACTTTGTATACAATTAACTTAGAACATACCGAACACCCCGCTAATGATTTTGATGTCCGCGGATGGTCACGGACGACATCAACACTACCCAAACATGCAGGGGGTATCTAAATTGTTCTATCATACCATATAAACAGTACGCAAGTTGAAAAAGCAGCACACGTACACATTATATATATTAATAAATAAGCAGTGGAACCTACATATTTAACACATCAACCAGCCATTGAAATACAATATGTAATAAAATGGATTATACCATAACAAAAAAGATATACCTCCAACATAATTACCTCACAGAAACTGCAGAGCTAGAAGCAACAGTAGACCTACACAACACAACGAATACAACTTACCAGAAACTAGTAAGTAAACTTCATTTTTTGTATAGATTACTCTACTTTTTGGGTGAGGTACAGTATAAGTAATATATTTTTGTTTTTCACACAGAAATGTGCAGTACTTTGTAGTGGCTGGAAGAACATTTTCCACATGAGGAAATGTCTGAAGACAGTGATAATAATGGTAGACACTTGTCTATACAAGGAAATGAATACTCATTACCTAATGTGTACTTAACATATATATGTTTATTTTTTACAGACCATACAAAGATTGAAAATGTGACTCCAAAAGACATAATGGAAAAGATTCTCAAATGCATTGAACATAAAGTAGACATGCTGAAGGAAAATGTCAATAGTTTGAAACAGTTAGTAGAGGACCACATCAAAGAAAAAATTAAGTACCATTGCCCCACCTGTACCTGTGTCCCCTCTCCATGTCCCAGTGAACTATCCCCAAACCGTGAACAACAAAATAAACATTTTGATGAGATTTTCATCCCTTCATCCCCTCCCATCCATCCTCTCAAAACCCCTAATTTCTCTGTTTTTGTATCAGTTTCTGCTTCCCCCTCTCTTTCATAATTTGTGTATATGTATATAAATAAAAAAATGTTATGTTTCTTGTAATGAAATTCTTTATATTATTATTTTTTTTAAACCAGTTAAAATGTCGGCAGACAGCATGCCTGTCCGGCCTGTCCGTAATTAACAAAATGTGGATGTCCTAAGGACACTACATCTCTCCGTACTATTCGCAACCAAGATGGAACTGTTCTTAGAACACAACAGCTGTCCGGGATGTCCGTAAATCAACAAAATGGAAGTGTCCTAAGGACACTATACCTCTCCGCACCATTCGCAACCAAGATGTACCTGTTCTTAGAACACAACAGCTGTCCGGGGTATCCGTAAATCAACAAAATGGAGGTGTCCTAAGGACACTATACTTGTCCGTACCGTTCGCAACCAAGATGGGACTGTCCGTAGAACATGCGCAGTGTCCGGGATGTCCGTAGTCAAACAAAATGGAGGTGTCCTAAGGACACTATACCTGGCCGTACAGTCTGCAGAACATCTACGCACATGCGCAGCATACCAATAAATCCTGTGAAAACATTGTGCCTGTCCGTAACTGTCCGTCTCAGTTGTGTCACACTTTTAATTAGTTTCAGGACCCGAACACTGTCCGTAGAACACCCGCGCGCATGCGCACGACCGCTCCTGCGCATTTGCTGTCCTGTGGACACACGTTCCCTTCGCGGACGTGTTCCCAACGTCATCATGTTACTTCACCCACACTGAGCGTGTGTAACATTTTAAAAGAACTTATTCAGACAATCCAAATTATTTTACAGTAAAGAATCACCATTTCACATGTCCCAGACAATGGCCCTGGCTTTCCACATATTTTTTCTAATGTTTTGAACGCTTTTGAGTGTTCGATATGTTCTCGAGGCGCACCCCTCCACACTTATAAAAAGCCACACCCCAGAGCTGATCTTCATTGTACTTCTGGCTATTGCAGATTGTCTTTTGCTCCCTTTAGTGCTCTAGCTGAGATTACCTCATGAACCCTAATGGCATCGATGGCTGCTATTGCTACATCAGCCTCAGCACCACCACCCAAAACCCTCCACCACCAACACCTCCCCAAGGGCCTGCAGAGGGGAACACTTGTGAGGATGTAGAGAACGAAGATGAAGAGGATGAAGAGAATGAGGTGGAGTAACGCCCTACTACCAGCACTCGCCGGGAGTCTTGGGTGTAGCGGTTATTTACCATTTATGGTAACGTACCAAAAGCACGTGCAGACAAGGTCACCTGTAACTAGTGCAATTAGAAGCGACACCTAACTTCGTTCCACGGTTCGGACATTCGCAAGGTTGTACCTTGTGATGAACGTAGTAGGTTGAGTTTCTCCACAGCATCCTCCGTTTCCGCTCCTCTCACCACAAGAGACACTCCTGTGGGAGAGTGCATCCTTCCAGCTGCTTCACAGGCCATTCGTGATGCTGTTGACCCTTACCTTTCGAGGGTCACAATATTGTGTATGTACTGTGATGCAGTACTCTGCAGGGGGGCGAGTCTTCGAAGTGCTTTCGAGACTACGTTCAGGGACCACCAGAAGACATGCTACCTACCTAAATAAGGCCCACCCTACATCTTCCTCTCTCCACCTGCCCTTTCTTATCCCTGTGGTTGGTGTCCCAAATAAATTATAATACAACAAAAATCCCCCAAAAAAGGCTCTTTTCAGAGCCACCTTTCTCAGTTTAAAAATAGAACTATCAAATAAACAGTGCAGGTCCTTGCGCATTTTTTAAAAGTCAGCGGACAGTCTTAGGACAGATAACATTTTGGGGTGCTGCCCTCGCAAAACCAATGGACTTTTCTCTGGGAGTAAGTGGTGGCTCTGAAAAGAGCCTTTTGGTGGTGTTTTGTGTGTTTGAAAAACTTGGATTCGTCACCATCTAATGCAAAATAGATGACTATAATTCCAAAAAAGGGCGCAATGTATTTTGCACATTTCTAAGAAAAATCTGATTGCCAGCATATGTAAGATGGACTCCATCTCTGCGAAAAATGAATGTGCTACGAAACATAATATTTTCATTGGGAAAAGAGGACATGCCAACATCTCTTACAAAGGCACAAACAGCCTTATTGACATTGCGCCTCACTTTCTCCATTTGTGGACCAAATGAAAAGGAAGCAGCCACATTTGTCTTTGCGCAATACGAGAAAAATTTACTTGGGAATTTGGAAACGTGTCCATGACCTTCTCAAGTCCTTCTTTCATTGCAAATTGCAAAGAAATTCCAGACACATGTCCTAAACTGTTCCCTCCACAATGAATTATAATTATGTCAGGATGACGCTCTGTCTGTAAAGTAGCACAGAGCAGTACCAAGTCCAGCCACTTCATTCCACGCACTCCATGCCAGTACACTTCCACATGAGAGAATCCAAGATCTGCAGATACACCACAACGTTCTTCATGCACCTCCAACCAATGTATCCATGAGTCTCCCAAAATCCACATAATCTGTTTTCGAAAACACACAGCCATAGCTATCTGTTCTTCTCTCAGGAAAAAGACGTCCTCACTAAATCTCTCCTTACACAACACAGCCACTAAACTTTACTGACCAATCCCTAGCTCCGCTCATTCTCATTTGCATGCCTCTCCACCCCAGAATGCCCGTATGTAATACACGCTGTCCGCAGACTAACGCCATGTTCGCAGACATGTAGAAGATCTGAGCGTGGTGAATGTACATTTAAATAGTGTTCCCCATTTCCCCTTTAAGGTGGGCTCTGTAAAGAGCCGGTTTTTTGTGTTTTTTTGCTGATTCCTGACGACACCTGTTTTTTTTTTGGGGGGGGGGGTTTTTCTTACTTTACACATAAAATCTTCACATAACCTGTTCCAAAGCCACCCTTACATTCCAAAAGAACATGGCATTTCCCAAAAAAGATAAAGAAACACCATCTGCTTCAAAATAAGCAGCATTATTCGAAACAATATTCTCGTTGTTACAGAAAAACATACCAACTCTTAGCATGAAAGCACGCATGCCTCGATTGATTGCACACCTAGCAATGTTTTGCTAAGGACAAAACACAGAACTATTGTACCATATTGCTCTAGGTAGTAATCCAGAAAAAATGATTTTTGCATTTGGAAGAATGTTGATTACTGCTTGAACCAACCGTTCCAAATCTGCCAACAAAGTAGGGGAACTCACGTAGCCCAAATGGAAAGCACCATACGCATAGAGATACGCATATCTCTACAAACTTGGAGAATTGCCTCTGTATTGCAGTCAGTCCCAGCGCTCCACACCACCTCCACTCCTCTAACATTGTAATTGTTTGCCACATGCCAGCATTGAGAATACTGCTGGAAACCATGGACAAACATATCTCCGAGCACCAACACCCTGACTTTCTGCACCTCTGCCATCTTCACTACACACACTCTCTTTCTACACAAATCAACAACGTCAACATCTGATTGGCTGATCCCTACAGTCCCCTTTCCATGCTGGATTTGCTGGAAAACCCTGTATGTGGCACGCCCTACCCGCGGACAGCTGCGGTGTCCACGCGGCACGTAACTCTTAGCCAGCCCTTCTACCTTTTCCACATCACTCTCGGTTCCATTCCCTCATTGGATACAGCTAAGCAGTCACACAACCATCCACCAATCACATCCAAGAACTCAACATCTAACTCCATCATCAGAGTTCCGCACTTCAAATGTACTATTGATCACTCTGAATACAAGTCTCATATCATTGGAAAGCACCTACTACAAAAACTACTGTACAAGTCTCGAAGATTTCTACTTACAGCTCCATGCATATCCACATGCATGATTACAAAGTACAGGTATGCATATTTTATTCAGAATACATGTACAACTCTTATGATTCCATATAAAAAAAAGTAATTGTAACGCTCACCTTGTTTCCACGGGGACACCTCATGATAAGCCAGTAAGCTCTTCCGGACCTCTCACCTTTCCAGGAGTTCAGGCTGTCGAGGATCGGCTCTGGAAGATAGGAGGTGAAGTTTAACTGCTGTTCCTTCCGTTGCAACCCACCTCCCGAGTTCCCTTTGGAGCTCCCCCCAGGAGACGTCTCTCACCTTGCGTTCTATAAGGATGCGCTCTCCGTCCTGCCGTGCTGGGCAGGGGCGCGTCGTTAATGGCACCGTACCGCAGAGTTTCTTCACTGGCGAGGGCCGGAGTCCAGACTGGCTGCAACTCCTTCTTTTCAGGTAAGTCTTTATGGGTGAAAGCAATGTCCTTATTTGGATTTGCACGTAACCTTCTCGCTTCTTATTGCAGGTGTTGGAATATGCGGTGGAAGCCGGAGCCAGGTTAGAGAAGGAAAGATGGATCGCCAAGCGGCGCTGAGAGCGTCCTTGCAAATGGCTAACCTACGCTATTGTTTGTCTTGCAGGTCGAGAAGATCTGAAGATGAATGGTCCCCAGGAATCCAAGGGGACGAAAGATGTCTTGAAGGTGGTGGCGGAGGACAACGAGCATTGGACGACTTCGATCGCCGGAGGATGGTGCAGAGCAGGTAAGGATGGTGATGGTTCTTGCCTTGGACGACTTCGATTGCCAGAAGATGCTGCAGAGCAGGTAAGGATGGCGATGGTTCTTGCATCTTCTCGCCCCGGTAGGCCAGGATGCAGAGCAGGACCCGGTGAACGTCACGGAACATTTTTGCTAAAATACTTTTTTTGGTATGGTTACTTGCCACTACATCAAGATTTATAGGAGCAGTGTTAGCTCTGTATGCAGAGCAGGACCCGGTGAACGTCGCCGAAAGGATGGCGATGGTTCTTGCCTTGGACGACTTCGATTGCCAGAAGATGCTGCAGAGCAGGTAAGGATGGCGATGGTTCTTGCCTCTTCTCGCCCCGGTAGGCCAGGATGCAGAGCAGGACCCGGTGAACGTCACGCTGCTAAAGCAGAATAACGCGAAGCGCGTGCCTCTGATTGGGCGTGGTTTAAATAGCCAGGTGGTATCGCAGGTGCCTTCGGGGCAGGCCCTACCCTGGATGCTAGACAGCTGAATGCAGTTTCCCAGTATTCCACATGGGGGCGGCCATGCTTGTCCATTGCCCATTGAAACCACGTCCCAGCATGTGTCTCCGATGCCAACAGCGCCAGGTATCCGAGGGGGACTGAATAAGGTCTTTAGGGCCCCGTGAGCCCTCAGTGGGGATGAGATTGTGACATAATGCCACTAAATCTGCATAGCCAATACATACATGCCAATACTCCCGATTTAAGCGCGAGACTCCCAATTTTTCATTGAAAAAAAGCACTATTTTTTACTGTCTCCCGTATAACCTATACATACATGCCAACCCTCTCGATTTATGTGCGAGACTCGATTTTTCATTGAAAATGTCACCATTTTTTACTGTCTCCTGCCTAAATTAATGCTAATCCCAATGCAATTGTATGAGAAAAATAAATGTTCCCGATTGCTGTGGTGAAATCTCCCTCTCAGGTGCTCCCGATTGTTTGCATGTCTAGTTATAATATGAAATTATTCAAATGTTTCCCATCTACTATAATGAACTATCACTTCCAAACCTCTCTTCTATCTACAACACAGCTGTAAAAAAACAAGTGAATTTCATGAACTTAAAATTGTACTCATTTGCAAAGCATGTTGAACTAACATACTGTAAATAACATATAAAGGCTGCACATAGTAAATGAAATGCATACATAGACTATGTTCAGATATCAAACAAGAATACTTCCACAAAACATAAAAATCAATGTGTACATTAACATCAGTGCTATAAACACACAACATTACTAACTTCTTCCTTTTGCAATTTCAGTGAAGACCACTCTCCTGAAAATCAGCAGCATCTAAACTGCAAACAACATATCTGAAGAAACCTGCTCATTCCACAAAAAAAAGTAAGTACAATACTACCTTTATATTGTTACTGCTCCTCAAAGACACTGTGTGGTTCATTCATGTAATTTGCGCACCAAAAAAAAAACATCGATTTCTGAACCATTCTGCCCACAAATCCCCATTTATTAAACAGAGATTAGCAGGCAGAATGGCACACAAATCCCCGTTTTTTTGGAACACAAATAACATACTCAACCCTGAGAATGTAGTACTACAAAATAAAGAACTGTTTTAATTTTACACCATTACTTTTACTACTAATGCTTCTCCTCACCACTAGCTCACTTTCTACTCTCATCTGAACCGCAGTGTAGTAACATACAAACAGAAGAATAGCCTTCCCAACTCATTGTAACTGCCCAATGCACATTCACACACCACCACATACATCTTCCCCATCAAACTCATACACGCATGCACACAACACACATACATTGCAAAACAGACCAACCCATACCTTCTTTTTTTTCAACAGACCCCAAAGAATGCCTACCAAAAAGCAAGTCTGTAGAAAGCAACGCAGAAATAGAGCAAATGAAAATAAAAGTGTCCAAAATAAGCATCCATCTCTACCAGAGTTTGTACAAAACGTTCAAACAAAACAGCTAATGCAGTCATTTAGCGAAACAAAAGAAGCTTCTAGTACAGAAACTTTGCCTCCTCTATCAAAATGTAAAACGAAACAGAAAGTGATGAACGAGAATTCAGCTACCACTACTGCTAACACTGCTCCTATAAATCTTGATGTAGTGGCAAGTAACCATACCAAAAAAAGTATTTTAGCAAAAATGTTCGGCCACAGAGTCCTCCAAAATCTTATAAAAACAGGAGCGAAATCATGCACAACCCTTAAAACCTACCATAGAAAATTAATCCTAGAAGCTCTCGTAGACAGTGCAATCCTTCTCAAAAGGAAGTTATTTATTTTAGTTTTAAACAGGATGAAACCACTAACAAAACTAAGTACTAAACTACAAAAAAACTTCTCAAAAAACGCAATGTCAACAAAAATACCTTCTTAAATATCTGTGGAGGTGAATGGAGTCACACCACGACCACAGAACCATATTTTAATGAAGAAGCATACAAACAAAATCAAACAAACACAATGTCCATCCATAGCAGTGGACGAGGTTATGAAAAAATTAATAATACCATCATGGAACAAGAAACACTGCTTACAAAAATATCCCCAGAAAACTCAGAATTACCTCTCCATTCGACTGAACCAGAACGTCCAGTATACAAATGGCCATGCACGTCAATGTGTAACATTCCCAACAAATCTTTCAAATCTTTACACCAGTTCCTCAATCAGTATGTGAAAGGTAAAGACAAAATCAAAATGAAAGTGCTGCAAAATATGGATAACTGTCCAGTGCGCAAATACACAGGACTACAAGAACATTCATTAGCCTGCATTTCAGGACCTATTTGCAAAAGCACCTTCCATGATATCAAAATGATATCAACACATCATTCAACTGTAAGAAATCTAGTCTATAAACTGTACTATGCTAAAAGTCCTGCTTTAGAACTAGCCAATTTAAATAACACTCTTCTACATGGTACACCCAAAGACCTACAAGAAGAAATTGACCGTATCCAGAGAAAATATTTTGGAAGTGAAAGCCACTTACAAAATGCAATAGCTTTAGAACAGACTAGCAACAATTCTTCACATGGCAACCTTCTACTACATACATACAAAAAAGAAATACTAAAACTTAAAAGTACATCCGCTGAAGTACCAATCCATGTGTGTGTGTGTGTTGCCGCAGAACTTTTTACAAAAGTAACACAAAAACTGTAGACGTAACATACAAAATAGAAGACAATGAAGATTCCAAATGGTTTGAATTAGCTCTACCTTTAAGCAGAGAACAAATACGAAATAAGTGACCCCTTAATACTTTGCAGTTACTGCACATACAACTTGACAACAACCAAACTCCTTCAGGTGCTATCACAAATAACTTTGAATTATTTCCACTACCAAAACCCGTGCAACAACTCAATTTGTATGAGAGCATCATAATTCAAACAGTGCACCCATTTCAAGCAATAATACGCCTTCAACCAAAAACAGCAAAATTACCTCCCTCTGAATTGGTGAAAGGCATTTGTGGCAAAGTAGTTTATTTATCATCTTTAGATCTGACAGAAAATGTGCACACTCTAGGAGTGCAACGTCTGATAGTGCAATCTTTAATTGTCTTAGTAAATGGTGTACAAACAAAAGACAAAAAAATTTGGCAACAACTTTTGGATTTACATAAAGTTAGACAAGCCTTGCAATATCTAAAAGACAATAATGAATACTACAAAGAAATAAATATTGAAGAAAACTTAAGGGAAACAAATGAAATAATTCAAGACTCACCAGAAACTGGTCAATTTGAACTTCTGGATCCTGCTGCAGTATCCAATATTTTAGACCATTATACAATTCATCCATTGCACTCTAATGACAGCATAGATGATGCACTAGAAACCTACCAAATGCGACAAACCAAAGGTTCATCAATGAGCATATGGGGAAAAAGTATAGAAACACATGCTTTTCCTGTACTATTGCCTACTGGCAAAAGAGGAAGGTACGATGATATACCCACTCAGATAACAGCATCAGAATACCGCTCATTACGAATGTATTATGAAGATCCCAGATTTAGACAAAATGTGGAATACATATTCCACCTACTCTTTGAAAGTGAACTAGCAACTCTATGTTACAGAGTTGCACACATATTGAAATCGGGAACCCACTTTCAAAATATGTCAGCTATGCAATTAATACAAAAAGTGCAAGAAAAAGATGAGGTTTTACAATCAAGCATTACAAATCTGTTTGCAAACATGCGTGGTACAAAAGAATACTGGTTCCGACGTCACAGAGATGTATGTTGTATGATCAGAAACCTTGGACCACTCACTTGGTTTGTTACATTAAGTTGTGCAGAATATGCATGGGAAGATTTACATGATTTCCTACGCATATCAAACAAAAACAAAACAAACATAGATATACTAACACCTGGAGAACTTGCTCTCTAGATCCTGTTAATGTTTCAAGATATTTCCACCATCGTTTCATTGCTATGCTATACTTTATTTGTAATAAAACTGTTCCTCCCCTCGGAGAAGTGCAACACTTCTTTTGGACAAAAGAATACCAAGCCAGAGGTGCACCACATATCCACATGCTTTTATGGATTAAAGATGCTCCTAAATCTGGTCAGGACAGTGATGCCACTGTTTTGCAGTTCATCCAAAAATATGTCACTTGTGAAATCCCTTCACAAACGAGACATAGTGACCGTCATGCACAAATTGTACAATTTCAAAGACACAAATGTGGCAAATATTGTTGTCACAAATACAAAAACAAAGGGAAATACTACACCAAATGCTGCTTTGGTTTCCCTAGACCAGTTACAGAAACAGGTGAAGTGAACAACTTCATGTCTTCAGTTAGACATAGTGTTAAAGGTAAATCACCTAAGAATACGTATTACATAAAAAGAACAGAAGAATCAAAATATATCAATGATTACAATGCAATCATTGCCCTCTTATGGAATGCAAACATAGATGTGGAGTATATTGCAGACAATTCCACTGCAGTTGCACAATATGTTACAGCCTACTTAACAAAAGCAGAAAAAACAGGGCTTCAAGACCTCTGGAATGACCTATCATCAGACAAAACACTATCTCAGAAATTGTACAGCTGAGGCATAAAAATTCTCACTCATAGAGAAATTGGCGCCTACGAAGCTGCAGATCGTTCAACCGGTACTGCTTTGTATGGAAAACTGAAAATATAGTATGGCTAAGTCTTGGTCCTAAGAGTTCTCAAATCATATGAGGACATAGAAACAATAGTCAAAAATGATCCCAACAGCCAAGACATTTTGAAAAACCATTTTCCTCGAGACATACTACCCGAACAGGAGTACCACTTTGGAAACCCTGTGTCTATACCACATAGCCCAAAACTTTGCATACAAAAATAATATAAAACCCGATGAAAACAAAGGTAGATATAGGGTGACATATTGTGAAGGCAGCTTAGTGAAACTTACCAAACAAAGCTTAATTAATCATATCAAATTGTCACTAAAAACTCCTCAACAGAAATAACTATATTACATGTCCCTGCTACAACTTTTTAAACCATGGAGAAAAGAAGAAGAGATACTAGATAACTATGACTGCTATGAAGATGCTTTCAAAGCAAATGAAAGCACTATCACCGATGTGAACTTTACGCAGTACAAAACAATGTTGCACAATGAACAGCAACATGAAGAAGAACTCCAGGCCCAACTAGATAAGGACACTTCCGACAGTAGTCAACCTTCTGTAACAGGAAGCCAAGAACCACTGGGACAGCCACTAATAGCAAATGAGGCAGAATTAGCTATGACAGAAGTAGAAAACACCATGTGTCACTATGAAGATGATACAGAAGACTTAACTGTGCTACAATCAAAATGTCACGACCCTCAGCCCTGATCCCCACTGGCTAGCCCATTGGCCAGGTGGAATCAGGGCTCGGATCACTAATAAGGCCTGGCATCCACTTTTCAGGCCCTCTTGGGGCCAGTCCTGGCGCCTTTGGCACCAGGCTCATCAGTAAGAAAAGACATCTGCTTGAGGAACTACTTTATTTAGGCTTTCAGCCAACATGGAGCCATCCACATAGCTTGATTCCTAGAACCAAGCTATGCGGTCTAGTGTTTTGGGTGTGGTGGCCTAGGGACTACTTTACCTGGACTACTTTACAGTGGCTATTTAAACCACACCCGAACAAGACAACATGCTTCGCGTTACTTTGCTTCTAGCAACGTGACGCTCACCGTGTCCAGCTTTCTCGTTAGCTGCAGAATCTTACCTGCATTCATCATCCTTCACTGCTTGCAGCTCCAGAGCAGCTCTGTTGGTGGAGTTCACCGCCCGGATCGAAGGACCTGAGAAAAGGAGGAAGACCTCATTAAAGGAGGTAGTGGAGACATTACAACCACAAAGCGCTTAAAGACTTACCTGGTTGGTTGCTTTTCGGCCGGCATAGCTCCGGAACTCCATCTGTGCTGGGAACTCACCGCGACCTATGAAAAGAGAAAAGCACAGGTCAGTAAGGACAAGACATCGCTGCGCTACGCAAAGCGCCTCCTTACCGCATCATAGCGCTATAACGCGCCATCCTCTCCCGGTGAGAACCAGCATATCGAGTTCTCCAAGCGGACACCCCGCGCTCCTAGGGAGATAAAAAAAGAGACATTAGAACAGAGAAAAGGCATGCAAGAATTACGACGCCATCACTCGCAATAAGACCTACCTGAAAGACACTACAAGGGCAGCAGACAGTGAAGTAACTGGACTGCCCGCGCCCACAATAGACAACGTGCCCCTGCCCAGAGAGCAGGACGGAGAGCCCACTGATTCCGACAACCGAGTGAGAAGAGAACCTGGAGGGGCTGGAAACACAAGGGAGGTGGGGGAAAACTTACCTTGGTCGCCCAGTCCTAATATAGTCTTCATTTCCAGGCAGAATCCCACCGAGACCACACCAGGACATCATTGGGAAGGGCACCAACGACCAACTGGCCGGGTGGCGAACCAGTGGATACCAGGTGAGTGTAAAAGACCAGCGCACCATTTTTGAAGAAGTAACAAAAGAAATTGCACATGGTGTACAACACAAAAATAAAGAATGTACCTGCCAAAATTACAAACCTATACTGCTATAAGTCAGTGGTGAAGCTGGTTCAGGCAAAACATTCTTAATCAAAATATTCAGCAAGTTCCTTCAACAATTCACAAACAACAAAATGTCAGCTGTTGTAACTGCCTCCACAGGTTTAGCTGCCTACAACATAGGCGGTGTCACTTTACACCGATTACTACTCCTTCCAGTAGAACACCAAAACAAATTAGACTATTACAAACTTTCTACAGAAGCTGCAATGGAAGTACACAGAGTGTTAAAACAAATGACAATGCTACTAATAGATGAAGTGAGCATGGTCTCCAACCTAATGTTGGCTTTGATTCACCTCAGATTGCAAGAAGTACTTAAAACAAACTACGAAGAACTCTTTGGAGGAAAACACATTATTGTTTTTGGAGATCTTCTTCAATTGACACCAGTGAAAGGTGAACCTATTTTTAAAACCTTAGGACACAAACTCTACCGTAAAACTGTTGGCAGCATAGGAAATGTCAACCTTTGGCAACATTTCCAATACAGAGAATTAACAGAAAACATGCGCCAATCTGCAGACCTCACCTACGCCAACATTTTAAAAAGTATTAGAGTTGGTGTACTATCTCAAGAAGCACAAGCATTATTAAAAATCTGGCACATCCATGCACTTTATGGCGATAACTCATGTGCTACTGATGTTATGGAACAATTAGCGCACAAAAATGTCAATTGTATGGCCTTAATGCCAACTCTTGCAAGCTGTTCCAAATTCAATGAAACAATTTTGAAAAAAGAAATGCAACCAATAATTGAAATTTGCTCCACAGACAAACTGGACGTACATGGTATGACACTACCCATGTGTCAACCAGCCACAACAAGTCTAAATACCTTAGAAAATGATATCTCCAACACAGCTGGGTTGGAGAAAATATTAAAATTATCCTTAAACTGTAGAGTAATGATTAAACGTAACCTTGACGTGGAGCAAGGACTAGTTAATGGAGCACTGGGTACAGTTGTTGGCTTTCAAACATACCCACGTGACCACAACATTCAGTTTGTCAATATTCTCTTCGACAAACTTTCAGAAATAAAAAGGATAGGGCGCTCAACAGCTCGATTCCTTCTCTTTAAAGACATGTATGTACGCAGAGAACAATTTTCTCTAACTCTTGCATATGCAGTCACCATTCATAAATCCCAAGGTCTTACCTTAGAAAAAGCATTAATAGATATTGGTAACACAGTCTTTAAAGAAGGCACCAGCTACGTAGCACTATCCCGCTTACGTACACTTGACGGTCTATTTCTAATCAACTTTGATGCAAGTAAAGTAAACGCTGATATTCCTTGCATTTTAGAATACAATAGACTACATTCACTATACACCCCCCACCTAAAATCATATCCTGTTCCACAAAAAGGAAAATGTTGTAAAAGAAAACTAATTCAAACTGAAATGCAACATGATCTGACTGCAAATCCTCCAAAGAGAGTAAAAGAAGCTAATACTTCATCAATTACCACAACCAAAGAAGAACCTATTAGTCAAAGTAACTCAGGTACTTCTTCAAAGAAGCAACACACACTCCGAAAACATGACTTGGACACAGAACTATCTGATCCATTCAAATTTTCAAATGTAACTGGTGTAAATTGCTACGCAAATGTAGCAATGAATATTCTATTTCAATTGCCACCAATTGTTGACAACATTTACTTACACAGTACAGAGCCAGGCTAGACTATTGCAACGCCCTCTTAGCTGGCACTTCAACCAAAAACTTAAATAAACTCCAAACAGTGCAAAACAATGTGCTCCGCGCTGCCCTGCACATCCCCAAATTCGACCATGTGTTGCAGGCCAGAAGAAATGCTCACTGGCTCCCAGTTAAAGAAAGAATTAACTTTAAAGTACTCTCCCTCACACACAAATGTATCAATCATACCGCTCCCTCCTACCTAGCAGAAACCATCACCAGGAAATCCTCCCTTCGTCCTATAAGAACCCCCCATGACAACCAACTCCGAGTCCCCACCATAAGAAGAGCTAAAGCTGGAGGCATTGGCTTCCCACACATAGCACCTAAGCTCTGGAACAACCTCCCTAACTCTCTTAGAGCGGAACCTTCACTGCTTTCCTTTCGGAAATCCCTCAAAACCTTGCTCTTCACATAATCACCTCCTACCCTCCCCTCCAACATGAATGACATATTTTTAAACGCCATGATGTCTGCACTGCTAAGTTTGTAACTAAAACATGTTACTGTAAATCTAATGCCTTGTAAACGTATATTTCTAAAACATATACCGTAACTCAAAATGCCTGTAAACTTTAACAACCTTCCTTCTGTAACCAGCCAATTGCTTATATGTAACAGCGCCACGATGCCACGGGCTGAGCGTGCACTTTAAAAATATGAATAAATAAATAAATAAATAAATAGTACAGACCAATTGTGTTTGCAAATGTTAGTCCTTCATAGAAACGCAACAAACAATCCTGACAACACGTATAGTGTTCACGGAATAAGACAAGAATTGGACTACTGTGCTGGAATGGTGAAATTCACTAAAAAATCACAAGAAGATCCACAAGAATTCCTAATGTACTTACTACAAGTACTGGAAAACAAAAACATACCTATAAATGAAATCTTCCAGATTTCATACATGTGGAAACATACATGCACTCTCTGCAACAATGTGACACAGCAACAAATCCCTAAAGAGCGCTTCGTGTATGTATCCATACCTAATTGTGAATCCATTCCATTTCAGCAACTTGTACAAAATGCAAACCATGGCAGATTATGTACTACCTGCAATTCAGATAATCACTCCACCTTACTAATACAAACACTTACAGGCCGATTCATGGAATAATTAGCGCGGCGCAAGTTGCCAAAAACGAGCGAATCGCAGTGCAAGTGCGAAAATCACAGTGCAAGTGCGAAAATCGCACGAAAAGCAGCGCACATCGATTCATGGAAGGCCGTGCGCGAGAAAACCATCGGATGTGCGATAAAAAAGTGCGCGGCGCACGTTGGCGCACAGGCCATCTAACGGCGTGCGCCAGGTTACAGCGAAAATCGCACAGGCCACAGCGAAAATCGCACATAGCGCGGCGCACGCAACAAAAGTAGGCGGAACACGGGGCGTAACACTCAGAATGGGGAACAACTTGCCAAAATGTGGGCGTCACGGGGTAAGCACAGGGTACAAGTGCGCGGAACGCCCACACGCTCTCCTACAACACGTATTCATGGAATAGAATAGGGCAAAAAAGCGCACGCTCAAACCAGCGCACAGGCACAAACACGACCGCCACATGAAAGCAGGCGGTAGCGTCTCTGCGCCTGTAAGAAATGTGCGCCAAAAGGTGCGCCAACAAATAGCACCTATATACAGCCATGATGAATGTCCAATACTGTGGCCCTCCAGGACAAATGACGTGCAAAGGGGTACCCACAAACACAGACACCCGCTGACAGAAAAAAAACGTGTGCGTGTATACCGGGGTGCGCGGGAAGTCTCACACGCGATGCGGGTACGTGGATATCAGGTGCGGAAGAAACACGCGATTTGTCAGGGTACGTGGATTTCAGGGGTGCGCGGGAAGTTCCACACGCGATTAGTCAGGGTACGTGGATCCAGGGGTGCGCGGGAATTCCACACGCGATTTGGCCGGGTACGTGGATTCAGGGTGCGCGGAAGTACCACACGCGATTTGTCAGGGTACGTGGATTTCAGGGGTGCGCGGGAAGTTCCACACAGCGATTTGTCAGGGTACGTGGATTTCAGGGGTGCGCGGGAAGTTCCACACGCGATTTGGCGGGTAGGTGGATTTCAGGGTGCGCGGAAGTACCACACGCGATTTGTCAGGGTACGTGATTGCAGGGGTGGCGGGAAGTTCCACACGCGATTTGGCCGGTACGTGGATTACAGGTGTGCGTGGAAATTGCTACACGCGATTTGCCGGCGTATGTGGATTTCAGGGGTGCGCGGGAAGTACCACACGCGATTTGTCAGAGTACGTGGATTTCAGGGGTGCGCGGAAGTTCCACACGCGATTTGGCGGGTACGTGGATTTCAGGGTGGCGCGGGGAATTCCACACGCGATTAGTCAGGTACATGGATTGCAGGGTGCGCGGGAAGTTCCACACGCGATTTGGCCTGGTACGTGGATTTCAGGGGTGCGCGGTAAGTTCCATACGCGATTAGTCAGGGTACGTGGATTTCAGGGGTGCGCGGGAAGTTCACACGCGATTAGTCAGGGTACGTGGATTCAGGGGTGCGCGGGAAGTTCCACACGCGATTTGGCTGGGCACGTGTATGACAGGGTACGCGGCAAATTCTACACGCGATTTGGCTGTGTGCTCCCAGGTATTACCTGTACACCCTCCACGGCCCCTGCAGGCAGCACACACCACAGGGGACTACCCTGCACACCTGCTCATGTCACCCACCACCCCACCCCCAGCCACAGGGGCACCCTCCACCAGGCCCCCACCCATGTCTCCCACCACCCCACCCCCCAGCAGTGCAGGGGCACCTCCACCAGGCCCCCCACCACTCATGTCTCCCACCACCCCCACCCCCCAGCCACCAGGGGCACCCTCCACCAGGCCCCACTCATGTCTCCACACCCCCCCCCCCCAGCAGTGCAGGGCACCCTCCACCAGGCCCCCACTCATGTCTCCCACCACCCCACCCCACAGCGCACCTCCAGCAGGCCCCCACCCAGGCCCCCACTCATGTCTCCACCACCCCCACCCCCAGCAGTGCAGGGGCAGCCTCCACCAGGCCCCCACCCATGTCTCCCACCACCCCCACCCCCCAGCAGTGCAGGGGCACCCTCCACCAGGCCCCCACTCATGTCTCCCACCACCCCCACCCCCCAGCCACCAGGGGCACCCTCCACCAGGCCCCCACTCATGTCTCCCACCACCCCCACCCCCCAGCAGTGCAGGGGCAGCCTCCACCAGGCCCCCACTCATGTCTCCCACCACCCCCACCCCCAGCCACCAGGGGCAGCCTCCACCAGGCCCCACCTCATGTCCCCCACCACCCCCACCCCCAGCAGTGCAGGGGCACCCTCCACCAGGCCCCCACCCATGTCTCCACCACCCACCCCAGCCACCAGGGGCACCTCCACCAGGCCCCCACCCATGTCTCCCACCACCCCCACCCCCCAGCAGTGCAGGGGCAGCCTCCACCAGGCCCCCACCCATGTCTCCCACCACCCCCACCCCCCAG
The DNA here is from genome assembly GCA_002915635.3 of Ambystoma mexicanum. NCBI lineage: Eukaryota > Metazoa > Chordata > Amphibia > Caudata > Ambystomatidae > Ambystoma > Ambystoma mexicanum. The sequence goes on along the minus strand of CM010927.2, from coordinate 240,727,706 downwards.
CACCAGGGGCACCCTCCACCAGGCCCCCACCCATGTCTCCCACCACCCCCACCCCCAGCAGTGCAGGGGCAGCCTCCACCAGGCCCCCACCCATGTCTCCCACCACCCCACCCCCAGCAGCGCAGGGGCAGCCCCCACCAGGCCCCACTCATGTCTCCCACCACCCACCCCCAGCAGTGCAGGGGCACCCTCCACCAGGCCCCCACTCATGTCTCCCACCACCCCACCCCCCAGCACTGCAGGGCACCTCCACCAGGCCCCCACTCATGTCTCCCACCACCCCCACCCCCAGCAGTGCAGGGGCAGCCTCCACCAGGCCCCCACTCATGTCTCCCACCACCCCCACCCCCCAGCGCACTGCAGGGGCAGCCTCCACCAGGCCCCCACCATGTCTCCCACCACCCCCACCCCCCAGCAGTGCAGGGGCACCCTCCACCAGGCCCCACTCATGTCTCCCACCACCCCCACCCCCCAGCAGTGCAGGGGCACCCTCCACCAGGCCCCCACTCATGTCTCCCACCACCCCCACCCCCCAGCAGTGCAGGGGCAGCCTCCACCAGGCCCCACTCATGTCTCCCACCACCCCACCCCCAGCAGTGCAGGGGCACCCTCCACCAGGCCCCCACCCATGTCTCCCACCACCCCACCCCCCAGCAGTGCAGGGGCACCCTCCACCAGGCCCCCACTCATGTCTCCCACCACCCCCACCCCCCAGCACGTGGGGCACCCTCCACCAGGCCCCCACTCATGTCTCCCACCACCCCCACCCCCAGCAGTGCAGGGGCACCCTCCACCAGGCCC
>CM010927.2:240649561-240726885 GCA_002915635.3 Ambystoma mexicanum | reverse complement strand
GGCCTGATGACATCAACGCTGCACCAGCGCACGTGTCGTAGCCCTGCTGACCTGGAAGTCAGCCATGGAGTCAGCCAGGTCTGGTGCCACAATGGGCTGGTCCAACAAGGGCTGAGCATGGATGGTGTCAGCCACATCAGCCTCAACGGGAGGGGGGAGGGGGGATTATGGGTGCCCTTGACTGGTCCTCCACACATGGGGGGACAGGCTCACCCTGCAAGTTACGACCACGTCCCCTACCGGATCCACCACGGCCACCACTTGTGGCTCTTCCACCTTTGCCACCCTTACGGAATCCTCGCCTCCCAGCCATGGCACTATGTTAATGTGCGTATGGGAGTGGCTGTAGAACTATTGTCCTGGGCAATTGGGGGTCAAAGGGGTTGGGTACCAGATGGTAATTGTACCCTAGTGCTCTAGCAAGGCTGAATGTAACCCCTGGGGAAAGATGACGGGTCACGCAACGCACAGGAGGCCCAAAAAAGGGAGATGACGTGCACGCAACCCCTCCTAGACCACGTGTGCAGAAAGAAAAACCTGCACTACGCTGTGGCACCCAGTAACACAAGAATGAACGTATGCGTGTCACACGCAGCCTAGAATGACCTCTGAAGGGGTAGGCTACACACGGGGCAAGCACAGATGTTAGATACGTGCGTGACTCACCGTCTGCCAGGTAAAAGAGCGTGAAAAATGAGCGCGTTTGGTTGGCAACACCCCCGCCAAAAGAAGATTTGTACGCTGTCTGAGGAGACAGGACAACAGTAGAAGGGAACACTGTTTGAGGGAACAGGCCAGGTAAACCAGTACAAAGAAAAAGAAAAAGCTGTCAGAGGTAACAGGGAGTACGAACTTGAAACGCTGTGAAGTAAATCGCGTGTGAAACGACAAGAAGTACAGAATTCACCCACTCGCTCTCCACGAAAAGCACGTACAAGGAAATGGTGTTCTACACGTACCTTTTATACAGGCCCACACGTCCAGCGTCACTTACGCGGCGTGTACGCGCTAGGGCCATTTCCACCAATTACACGCTTTGTCACTTCTGCGTGTAGGTCCATTTTCACCAATTACACGCTTTGTCACTTCTGCGTGTAGGTCCATTTTCACCAATCACACGCTTTGTCACTTCTGCGTGTAGGTCCATTTTCACCAATTACACGCTTTGTCACTTCTGCGTGTAGGTCCATTTTCACCAATTACACGCTTTGACACTTCTGCGTGTAGGTCCATTTTCACCAATTACACGCTTTGTCACTTCTGCGTGTAGGGCTATTTCCACCAATAACACGCTTTGACACTCGGACGTGTCACGCAACATTTTCCTACGCGTGCACGTGACTTCATAGACGCGCATACGCTGGTGACGCGTTTACGCGCTAAGGGCCTTTCCTCGATTTACACGCAGACGTGTTGGATTTTCACGTGCCAAATCACTCCGTATCAAGCTGGCCACGCGTTCACACACGGAAGACCACGCTCCTGCCCAGGAGGCCAAATTACTGCCCCCCAGAGCCCTGAGCACGCTCCCACCTGCCATCTGCTGCTGCCTGACTGCCTGCTGCCCACGTGCCCTGCCATTTGCTGCCTGCACATCAGCCAGGGGTGCTGTTGCTGTGACCACCCCTGCTGGAACCAAAGGCTCCCGACTGCTTTTCCGTCGCCCCACAGCCCAGCCCCAGGACCCAGTTGCCCACCCACTCCTGCCTCTGGGGTTGCCATGTCGGGCACTACAACATCTGGCACCAGTGGCAACCCCCGGCCAAGGAGGCAGAGGGGCACCAGCTTCAGTGCCAGGGAAGTTGGTGTCCTGGTGGAGCATGTCCTGGGGCAGTATGATGCCCTCTTCGGAAGGTTGCGCGCCGACAAGGAAGGACGGACTCGGATCTGGATGGACATCGTGACTGCCATCAACGCGGAGGAGGTGGCAGTCCGCGACTACGAACGTGTCAGGAAGCGCTGGGAGGACTTCAGGTCCAGGACCCTCAACAAGGCCCGGCGCCTCATGATGGCAGCGGATGCTAAGGGCGGCGGGGCCACTTGTCGGAAGATCAGATGAGGGTCCTGGAACGCATATCCCCAGCGCTCCACATCCAGGTCCTTGAGAAGCAGACCCGTCTGGAGTCGAGCGGTAAGTGTACATGCATACTGATTGTAAGCTGTGCGTGTGGTGGTGTGCCAGGAGTGTGCAGGTTGAACATGTATTTTTATGTGGCCAAGTAGGGGGGTGTACAGGGCGTGAGGGTGACACATGCGAGGGGTCTCATGTGTGACACATGGATGGTGCTTGTGTGTGTGGGCTTGCATGGCACAGGATGTGGAGGAATGATTGTCAGGTGTGACATGGATGTCGATCGAGACACTGCGACAGTTGGCGGAGGTGTACACATGCATGCAGGTTTGGTGTTGTGTGTGCATGTGTAGTGTACTCCCTATGTTGCATGTGATGTGTGGATGACCTTTGGCTGCTCATGCTGTTGTATGTGAATGGATGGTGCTGGCTGTTGCATTATGGCTGTGGTATGGCTCATGTGTGCAAGTTGAAATGACATGTGTGTTGGGGATTGTGATGCCATGTGTGAGGTTTACCAATGCCACTCATGTATAACTGTCATGTGTGTATGAGTCCATTTTACAGTGCCCTGATGCCTGTGTTTTCTTTCTCCCTGTCTGCAGCGTCAACTGATGAAGAGGGCGGAGAAGGTGCTGTGGAGCACAGCGGCAGGGGTCGCACCACCAGCCGAAGACGCAAGGCCCGGATCCCCTCCCAAGTTGTGATCTCGTCGGGGAGTGAGGAGTCTGGTGCCGCGTCCCAGGCCGCAGCTGCCGAGGGGAGGTCCAAGAGGCGGAGGTCGGAGTTGGACTCCTCGGCAGCAGAAGGGGCAGCTGGGACCCCACAGGGCCCAACGGGGGAAGATGGCACGGAGTCATCCAGGTTGGTGGGGGTTTGGTGGAGGGTGCCCCTGCACTGCTGGGGGGTGGGGTGGTGGGAGACATGGGTGGGGGCCTGGTGGAGGGTGCCCCTGGTGGCTGGGGGGTGGGGTGGTGGAGACATGGGTGGGGGCCTGGTGGAGGCTGCCCCTGCACTGCTGGGGGGTGGGGGTGGTGGGAGACATGGGTGGGGGCCTGGTGGAGGCTGCCCCTGCACTGCTGGGGGGTGGGGTGGTGGGAGACATGGGTGGGGCCTGGTGGAGGCTGCCCCTGGTGCTGGGGGGTGGGGTGGTGGGAGACATGGGTGGGGGCCTGGTGGAGGCTGCCCCTGCACTGCTGGGGGGTGGGGTGGTGGGAGACATGGGTGGGGGCCTGGTGGAGGCTGCCCCTGGTGCTGGGGGGGTGGGTGGTGGAGACATGGGTGGGGGCCTGGTGGAGGCTGCCCCTGGTGGCTGGGGGGTGGGGGTGGTGGAGACATGGGTGGGGGCCTGGTGGAGGCTGCCCCTGCACTGCTGGGGGTGGGGTGGTGGGAGACATGGTGGGGGCCTGGTGGAGGGTGCCCCTGGTGGCTGGGGGGTGGGGTGGTGGGAGACATGGGTGGGGGCTGGTGGAGGCTGCCCCTGCACTGCTGGGGGTGGGGTGGTGGGAGACATGGGTGGGGGCCTGGTGGAGGTGCCCCTGGTGGCTGGGGGGTGGGGGTGGTGGGAGACATGAGTGGGGGCCTGGTGGAGGCTGCCCCTGCACTGCTGGGGGGTGGGGGTGGTGGGGGACATGAGTGGGGGCCTGGTGGAGGTGCCCCTGGTGGCTGGGGGGTGGGGGTGGTGGAGACATGGGTGGGGGCCTGGTGGAGGCTGCCCCTGCACTGCTGGGGGGTGGGGTGGTGGGAGACATGGGTGGGGGCCTGGTGGAGGCTGCCCCTGGTGGCTGGGGGTGGGGGTGGTAGGAGACATGGGTGGGGCCTGGTGGAGGGTGCCCCTGCACTGCTGGGGGTGGGGGTGGTGGAGACATGGGTGGGGCCTGGTGGAGGCTGCCCCTGCACTGCTGGGGGTGGGGTGGTGGGAGACATGGGTGGGGGCCTGGTGGAGGCTGCCCCTGCATGCTGGGGGGTGGGGTGGGGGATGAGTTGGGCATGAGTGGGGGCCTGGTGGAGGCTGCCCCTGGTGCTGGGGGTGGGGGTGGTGGGAGACATGAGTGGGGGCCTGGTGGAGGCTGCCCCTGCACTGCTGGGGGGTGGGGTGGTGGAGACATGAGTGGGGGCCTGGTGGAGGCTGCCCCTGCACTGCTGGGGGTGGGGGTGGTGGGAGACATGGGTGGGGGCCTGGTGGAGGTGCCCCTGCCTGGTGGGGGGTGGGGGTGGGAGACTGGGGACATGGTGGGGGCCTGGTGGAGGCTGCCCCTGAGCGTGCTGGGGGTGGGGGTGGTGGGAGACATGGGTGGGGGCCTGGTGGAGGGTGCCCCTGGGTGCTGGGGGTGGGGTGGTGGGAGCATGGGTGGGGGCCTGGTGGAGGCTGCCCCTGCACTGCTGGGGGGTGGGGGTGGTGGGAGACATGGTGGGGGCCTGGTGGAGGGTGCCCCTGGTTGCTGGGGGTGGGGGTGGTGGGAGACATGGGTGGGGGCCTGGTGGAGGCTGCCCCTGACTGCTGGGGGGTGGGGGTGGTGGGAGACATGAGTTGGACATGGGTGGGGGCCTGTGGAGGTGCCCCACAGTGCTGGGGGGTGGGGGTGGTGGGAGACATGGGTGGGGGCCTGGTGGAGGTGCCCCTGGTGGCTGGGGGTGGGGTGGTGGGAGACATGGGTGGGGGCCTGGTGGAGGCTGCCCCTGCACTGCTGGGGGGTGGGGTGGTGGGAGACATGGGTGGGGCCTGGTGGAGGCTGCCCCTGCACGCTGGGGGGTGGGGTGGTGGGAGACATGGGTGGGGGCCTGGTGGAGGCTGCCCCTGCACTGCTGGGGGTGGGTGGTGGGAGACATGGTGGGGGCCTGGTGGAGGCTGCCCCTGCACTGCTGGGGGGTGGGGGTGTGGGAGACATGGGTGGGGGCCTGGTGGAGGTGCCCTGCACTGCTGGGGGTGGGGTGGTGGGAGACATGAGTTGGACATGGGTGGGGCCTGGTGGAGGTGCCCCTGGTGCTGGGGGGTGGGGTGGTGGGAGACATGAGTTGGACATGGTGGGGCCTGGTGGAGGTGCCCCTGGTGGCTGGGGGTGGGGGTGGTGGGAGACATGGGTGGGGGCCTGGGGAGGCTGCCCCTGCACTGCGGGGTGGGGGTGGTGGGAGACATGGGTGGGGGCCTGGTGGAGGGTGCCCCTGGTGGCTGGGGGGTGGGGGTGGTGGGAGACATGGTTGGGGGCCTGGTGGAGGCTGCCCCTGGTGGCTGGGGGGTGGGGTGGTGGGAGACATGGGTGGGGGCCTGGTGGAGGCTGCCCCTGCACTGCTGGGGGTGGGGGTGGTGGGAGACATGGGTGGGGGCCTGGTGGAGGCTGCCCCTGCACTGCTGGGGGGTGGGGTGGGGGGACATGAGTGGGGGCCTGGTGGGGCCTGGTGGAGGCTGCCCCTGGTGGCTGGGGGTGGGGGTGGTGGGAGACATGAGTGGGGGCCTGGTGGAGGCTGCCCCTGCACTGGCTGGGGGTGGGGGTGGTGGGAGACATGGGTGGGGGCCTGGTGGAGGCTGCCCCTGCGTGTGCTGGGGGTGGGGGTGGTGGGAGACATGGGTGGGGCCTGGTGGAGGCTGCCCCTGGTGGCTGGGGGGTGGGGTGGTGGGAGACATGGGTGGGGGCCTGGTGGAGGCTGCCCTGCACTGCTGGGGGGTGGGGGTGGTGGGAGACATGGGTGGGGGCCTGGTGGAGGTGCCCCTGGTGGCTGGGGGTGGGGGTGGTGGGAGACATGGTGGGGGCCTGGTGGAGGCTGCCCCTGGTGGCTGGGGGGTGGGGGTGGTGGGAGACATGAGTGGGGGCCTGGTGGAGGCTGCCCCTGCACTGCTGGGGGGTGGGGGTGGTGGGAGACATGGGTGGGGCCTGGTGGAGGCTGCCCCTGCACTGCTGGGGGGTGGGGGTGGTGGGAGACATGGGTGGGGGCCTGGTGGAGGCTGCCCCTGCACTGCTGGGGGGTGGGGGTGGTGGGAGACATGGGTTGGACATGAGTGGGGGCCTGGTGGAGGTGCCCTGGAGCTGGGGGGTGGGGGTGGTGGGAGACATGGGTGGGGGCCTGGTGGAGGCTGCCCTGCACTGCTGGGGGGTGGGGGTGGTGGGAGACATGGGTGGGGGCCTGGTGGAGGCTGCCCCTGCACTGCTGGGGGGTGGGGGGTGGTGGAGACATGGGTGGGGCCTGGTGGAGGCTGCCCTGGTGGCTGGGGGTGGGGGTGGTGGGAGACATGGGTGGGGGCCTGGTGGAGGCTGCCCCTGGTGGCTGGGGGGGGTGGTGGGAGACATGGGTGGGGGCCTGGTGGAGGCTGCCCCTGCACTGCTGGGGGTGGGGGTGGTGGGAGACATGGGTGGGGGCCTGGTGGAGGGTGCCCCTGGTGGCTGGGGGTGGGGGTGGTGGGAGACATGGGTGGGGGCCTGGTGGAGGCTGCCCCTGCACTGCTGGGGGTGGGGGTGGTGGGGAGCATGAGTGGGGGCTGGTGGAGGGGCCCCTGGTGGGTGGGGTGGGGTGGTGGGAGACATGAGTGGGGGCCTGGTGGAGGCTGCCCTGGTGGCTGGGGGGTGGGGTGGTGGAGACATGGGTGGGGGCCTGGTGGAGGCTGCCCTGCACTGCTGGGGGTTGGGGTGGTGGGAGACATGGTGGGGGCCTGGTGGAGGCTGCCCCTGCACTGCTGGGGGGTGGGGGTGGAGGGGGACATGAGTTGGCATGGGGGGGGCTGGTGGAGGTGCCCCTGGTGCTGGGGGGTGGGGTGGTGGAGACATGGGTGGGGGCCTGGTGGAGGGTGCCCCTGGTGGCTGGGGGGTGGGGGTGGTGGGAGACATGGGTGGGGGCCTGGTGGAGGCTGCCCCTGCACTGCTGGGGGGTGGGGGTGGTGGGAGACATGGGTGGGGGCCTGGTGGAGGCTGCCCCTGCACTGCTGGGGGGGTGGGGGTGGTGGGAGACATGAGTGGGGCCTGGTGGAGGCTGCCCCTGCACTGCTGGGGGTGGGGTGGTGGAGACATGGGTGGGGGCCTGGTGGAGGCTGCCCCTGGGCTGGGGGTGGGTGGTGGGAGACATGGGTGGGGGCCTGGTGGAGGTGCCCCTGCCCTGCTGGGGGTGGGGGTGGTGGGAGACATGGGTGGGGGCCTGGTGGAGGCTGCCCCTGCACTGCTGGGGGGTGGGGGTGAGGGGACATGAGTGGGCATGGTGGGGCCTGTGGAGGCTGCCCCTGTGGCTGGGGGGTGGGGTGGTGGGAGACATGGGTGGGGGCCTGGTGGAGGCTGCCCCTGCACTGCTGGGGGTGGGGGTGGTGGGAGACATGGATGGGGCCTGGTGGAGGGTGCCCCTGGTGGCTGGGGGTGGGGTGGTGGGAGACATGGGTGGGGGCCTGGTGGAGGCTGCCCCTGGTGGCTGGGGGTGGGGGTGGTGGGAGACATGGGTGGGGGCCTGGTGGAGGGTGCCCCTGGTGGCTGGGGGGTGGGGTGGTGGGAGACATGGGTGGGGGCTGGTGGAGGCTGCCCCTGGTGGCTGGGGGGTGGGGGTGGTGGGAGACATGGGTGGGGGCCTGGTGGAGGCTGCCCCTGCACTGCTGGGGGGTGGGGGTGGTGGGAGACATGGGTGTGGGCCTGGTGGAGGCTGCCCCTGGTGGCTGGGGGTGGGGGTGGTGGAGACATGGGTGGGGGCCTGGTGGAGGCTGCCCCTGGTGGCTGGGGGGTGGGGGTGGGATGGGTGGACATGAGTGGGGGCCTGGTGGAGGCTGCCCCTGACTGCTGGGGGGTGGGGTGGTGGGAGACATGGGTGGGGCCTGGTGGAGGGTGCCCTGCACTGCTGGGGGTGGGGGTGGTGGGAGACATGAGTGGGGGCCTGGTGGAGGCTGCCCCTGCACTGCTGGGGGGTGGGGTGGTGGGAGACATGGGTGGGGGCCTGGTGGAGGCTGCCCCTGCACTGCTGGGGGGTGGGGGTGGTGGGGACATGAGTGGGGCCTGGTGGAGGCTGCCCCTGCACTGGCTGGGGGTGGGGGTGGTGGAGACATGGGTGGGGGCCTGGTGGAGGCTGCCCCTGCACTGCTGGGGGGTGGGGGTGGTGGGAGACATGAGTGGGGGCCTGGTGGAGGGTGCCCCTGGTGCTGGGGGGTGGGGGTGGTGGGAGACATGGAGTGGGGGCCTGGTGGAGGGTGCCCCTGCACTGCTGGGGGGTGGGGGTGGTGGGAGACATGGGTGGGGCCTGGTGGAGGGTGCCCCTGGTGGCTGGGGGGTGGGGTGGTGGGAGACATGGGTGGGGGCCTGGTGGAGGCTGCCCCTGCACTGCTGGGGGGTGGGGTGGTGGGAGACATGGGTGGGGCCTGGTGGAGGGTGCCCCTGGTGGCTGGGGGTGGGGTGGTGGGAGACATGGGTGGGGGCCTGGTGGAGGCTGCCCTGCACTGCTGGGGGGTGGGGGTGGTGGGAGACATGGGTGGGGCCTGGTGGAGGCTGCCCCTGTGGCTGGGGGGTGGGGTGGTGGGAGACATGGGTGGGGGCCTGGTGGAGGCTGCCCTGCACTGCTGGGGGTGGGGGTGGTGGGAGACATGAGTGGGGGCCTGGTGGAGGCTGCCCCTGCACTGCTGGGGGGTGGGGGTGGTGGGAGACATGAGTGGGGGCCTGGTGGAGGCTGCCCCTGGATGCTGGGGGTGGGGGTGGTGGGAGACATGGGTGGGGGCCTGGTGGAGGGTGCCCTGCACTGCTGGGGGGTGGGGGTGGTGGGAGACATGGGTGGGGCCTGGTGGAGGCTGCCCTGGACTGCTGGGGGTGGGGGTGGTGGGAGACATGGGTGGGGGCCTGGTGGAGGCTGCCCCTGCACTGCTGGGGGGTGGGGGTGGTGGGAGACATGGTTGTTGGTCTGGTGGCAAGGCTGCCCTGTGGGTGGGCTGGGGGGTGGGCCGTGGATGGGCTGCAGGGGACATGAGCAGGTGTGCAGGGTAGTCCCCTGTTTTGTGGGCTGCCTGCAGGGGCCGTGGAGGGTGTACAGGGAACACCTGTGAGGACCCACCCAGCCTAATCGCGTGTGTAACTTCCCACGCACCCCTGTAATACACGTACCCAGCCAAATCGCGTGTGATAATTCCCGCGCACCCCTGTAATACACGTACCCTGCCAAATCGCGTGTGATACTTCCCGCGTACCCCTGTAATACACGTACCCTGGCAATCGCGTGTAGAACTTCCGCGTACCCCTGTAATACACGTACCCTGGCAATCGCGTGTATGAACTTCCCGCGTACCCCTGTAATACACGTACCCTGGCTAATCGCGTGTAAACTTCACGCGTACCCCTGTAATACACGTACCCTGGCCAATCGCGTGTTGAACTTCCCGCGTACCCTGTAATACACGTACCCTGGCTAATCGCGTGTAAACTTCCACGCGTACCCCTGTAATACACGTACCCTGGCCAATCGCGTGTTGAACTTCCCGCGCACCCCTGTAATACACGTACCCTGGCTAATCGCGTGTGAAAACTTCCTGCGTACCCTGATATGCACGTTACCCGCTTTGCGTTCCTTGTTTGGCAGCCCTGTAAACTGGTCCAGGGTTAGCGCAGCCCTTTGCGATGATTTAGCGATTTTGATGGCTTTTCCTTGCGCGAGGGCGTTCTTGGGGGCGTTACTGGCGCTGCTGCAGGGTCGCTGCGATACTCTGCGCCACGGCTGGTTTGGGAGCCTAAAATCCATGAATACGCTGTGCGCGGAAATCGGTTTTAGCGCACATGCCTGGCGCAGACAATCGCACGCGGACACTCTGCGCCAGCCGCTTGCGACACTTTTCTGCGAAATTCTATGAATTACCCTGATAGTAACTACGTAATACTAATGCTTCTACGTTACAATGCAGATGGTATCAAAAACAACTGCAAGCTGACTGGATTTACACACGGTCAAGTATCACTTGGTAAGAAAACCTTCACAACAATAGGTATAATCTACCACGCAGGAGCCACAACCAATGCAGGTCACTACACTGCATATATTAAAAAGAAATGTGGATGGTTCAAATGTAATGATAGTACCATTACTCTAAAGCAGAGAATTATCAGCAAATCTTACAAACGCTTATTTAAACTTCGTAAAACAAAAATGTAATAACTAATCTGTACTTCAACATTAACAAAAATTCAATTAAAAAACTATAAACAGTTAGAATACACCAACAGGTATCTAACTGGCCCAAGATTCTATAACAACCAAGTAGATAAATGAATACCACTAAATTGTAACAAAAAATAGACAGTTAGAATATGCCAACATATCTAACTGCTTCAGAAATCTGCAACAAGCCAACAGATAGAACATTAACCAGAAACAACAAGTGAACACTGAAAGGAAACAAACAAATAGACTGTAGCATAACAAAAAAAGGTTTTTTTTAATCCGACAAGGATTTTTTTTCCCACAGACCCAATGATTTGAAAAACAAACATAGAAACTGAGCAAAATGCACAGTACACTGGTTTGTAAACCAAATATGAGGGTCCAAAAAAAAGCTGAAATGTCTATTATGCAATGTAATAAGTCTTTATAGAATACATACACTAACATGCTATTTTCTTTTATCACATAAATTGAAAAAGAATATTTCCTCCAGGTACCAAAATATATCAAATCGCAACAAATCAAGCAGTAAGTATAATTTCAAACATTTGATAGATATTCGAATCTATAGGTCTGATATGTGGCTGTGATATGGTGCGGTGGTTGTGGCCAGGGGCTAGAGTCTTGGGTGTATAGCCTGCGGCCTACAGCCTACAGCCATGCACCCAAGACTCTAAGCCCTGTCCACAACCACCGCAGCATATCACAACCACCGCACCAGATCACACCCATGCTGACTTGTAACTTCAGTGCTTATAGCTTGAGTCTTGAGGGCATGGCCCTCGGCCATGCCACCAAGACTCTAGGTCCTGGCCACAAACACCACAGTATATCAAACCCATGGTGGCTTATAACTTCACTGCTGATAACTTCGGTCTTGGGTGCATGAGGTCATGGACACAACCACCGCACCAGATCACACCCATGCTGACTTATAACTTCAGTGCTTATAACTTCAGTCTTGGGTGCATGGCCTTCAAGACTCTAGGTCCTAGCCACAACCACCGCAGTATATGAAACCCATGGTGCCTTATAACTTCAGTACTTATAACTTTGGTCTTGGGTGCATGGCCTTTGGCCTGCACCCAAGACTCTAGGTCCTGGACACAACCACCACAGTATATGAAAACCATGGTGGCTTATAACTTCAGTGCTTATAACTTCGGTTTTGCGGCCATGCACCCAAGACTCTAGGCCCTGGCCTCAACCACTGCTGCATATCACAACCATGGTGGCTTATAACTCATTATCACACCCATAGAATCAAACATTTTAACTGCGGCATATACTAAATTTGCAACCAAGACTCTAGTCCCTCCCCACAACCACCTAATAGATATTCGATTCTATTGGTGTGATTTATGGGTGTGATATGCTGTAGTGGTTGTGGCCAGGGCCTAGAGTCTTGGGTGTATGGCCTACGGCCTGCGGCCATGCACCCAAGACTCTAGGCCCTGGCCACAACCACCACAGCATATCACACCCATGGTGGCTTATAACTCAGTATGACACCCATAGATTGAAAATGTTTAACTGCGACATATACTCAATTTTAAAGTCCGCTGACACCACGCGTGTTAAACAGTTTCAACTTGCCTGCCCACAGCACAGACGGGAATACTATCCTTATGACACCCCTCATTTTCAGTAATTACGAACATCCCGGACAGCGCGGCCATGGCTAATACATCAGTAGCACCTGCCACCTAAACAAATACAGTATTTCACCCATCTCTTCCTCCCTAAACCTCCCCAAGCACTCTTGCACACCAAAACACTCCCCAAAACTGCATTTCGCCTCTGTTCGCCGCCACGCTGTTGGTGGATCCAAGATGGCGGGCGCATCGGAACAATCTGACGCAATCACGCCTCACTTCAGCCAATCGGCGGACACGTCGCGTGTCCGCGGACATGACGCGAGGCCATTACCCAATCGGTGTCCTCCCCGCGGAGCAAACAGGGAAGTGTCTCCGCAGAGCGGACATAGATATCACTAATTTTTTTAGACCTACTTTTTGGTCGTTTTAAAGAAAACTATAACTTTTCCTCCCCTTGACCAAAATTCAGAGTGGGCCATATACTTTTTTTACAAAGTTTGGTGAGGATTCGTACAGGGGGAGCGGAGTCATAAGCCGCCCAAAAAGCGCTCTTCCTATGGAAACAACAACTTAACCATAACTACACAGCCACTCTGTGGCTGTGTAAATATATATATATATATATATATATATATAAAGCATTACCGAGTTCTACTTGCATATGAAAGCCTTTACCGTGGTATGTTTAGGTATCCAGTGATATTAATGAATATGAAATAACAAATAACTCTTTTAACTAATAGAAAATACTGAAAAAAGCCTAATTTTGTTTTCAAAATATATATTGGGGGCAGGGTAAAGCATCAAAAAGGGTGGAAAGGGTTTGGGGTGGGGTTATTCTCAAAGGGACATGGAGGCTTGAGGAGGCTTTGGGCGGGAAGGCTAGGGGCCGGGGGCCCCAAATAAAAATAAAAAGAATCAATATTTCTGTATTTTCTATAAAAAATGTTATTTTAATTTTATTTTATTCATTAAAAATGTTTTCGTTATCACATTTTTCGTTATTAACACATAGATCCTATGTTTATGTGTGCTTTGACCTTACCAGGCATTGGCCATTGATGCAAATTCCCTCCGAGTCATCATTGCACTTGGTTCCATCCAGCACTCTTCCGAAGGTGTAGTAAAAGTTTTTTCCTATGGCCAGGCAGCTCAGGTCACAAGAATTCGGAGCTTTGAGAAGGAAAAGGAGGAAGTGGTTATTGCTCATAGGTGGAAGGTGTTCCTGCATTTGAGTTCTCACAACCAAGCAATAACCCGTTTTTTTATGTTCCTGAGGTTTTCACAGCACCCTCAGCTAAACACAAAGGACAACGCGCTCCTTGTTATGGGCCGTGCAACATTGCCTTCCCAGGATCAATAAAAACCCTAATAAAATAATAATAATCACTTAACTGTCCGATTCCAGCAAAAACGACAACATAACTTACATCTCGACTTCAACATATTACCTACATTGAGGTCACCAGAGCTCGGTGTGGTATAGCATTGGTAGATTTTGAGTAGACTCTAAAAATTGTGGAACTATTAAGCATGTTTTGCTATATTGCTTAGATAGAGGTATCTAAGAAAATATTGATATTCATTTGGAGTCAAGTTGGCAAAATATTATGAAAGAAAATGATAGCAGTATTATATTTACTTTCTTAATATGCTAATAATAAATAGAACACCGGATTCATTCATTTGGTTTATGTTTAAATTGTATTGGAAAATTAGATTTATATGATTTTTATTTTAACTTAAAAGGTTATTGTTTAACCGAGATATAAATAATATTTTTCTCCAATTAAGAATTGCTCCGAACTTCTAGAGACAGATCTGTGTAGGAAAAAAAGTCAGTACATTGCCCTGTGTCTGCTTATTGTTATGATCGCAAACTTAATTTCAGTGGATGGTGGCCTTTGAGAGGAGAAGGAGAATAAAGCAAGAGGAGGGCTGAAAGCTCACCTGCAAAAATTAGGATGTTGAAATTGGTACTTTTAGGTGCACAGGATGGGTAGGCTCTATCACCCCATGAAAATTATTTTTAAACAAATGGCTCTAAAAGGTAATATCCCATTTTTGAGCTATGACCAACCAAGCTGCGATCAAGAATTTCATAAATGCTTTCTTATGCATTTTAAACGGTCAGGTGTTCACAGAATCCCCCATTGCCAACATCCATTCCTGAATTTGTGCCCTATTTTTAAAAGGGAAAGGGTCTTTTAGTTGTTTCGTGGTGACTTCACAGAAGGGTCTCAACACGGTGCATCCCCCTGTCTCCTACCTCCCGCAAGCCCCTCCAGCGGTGCAATGATGCATTGGGGTACATTTTGCTCACAGCTTCTGGAGTATGATGCCATTGAGTAACTATTTTGTACCACGCTTCTCTTAATTGTATCGAGCAAGTTAGTTTAGGAATATTACCCCAGAGATGTTCCCACTGTTTTAGAGGTACATCACCTGCTAAGATTGTCTGCCATTTTCTCATATATGGCCACTGTGATTGGGGAGCACTGTCTATCATTTTTTTTATATAGGGATGAAATTCTTTTTTTCGCAACTGATTGTGTCGTTATGAATTTTTCAAATGGTGTCAGTGGCCTAATGATCGCAGATTTTACATTCTGGTCCGATAACCAGTGTCTGAGTTGTGAGTATTTCAACCTTTCTCCCTCCTTCACACCAAAGCTCTGTTTACAATCTTGAAATGTATGTCAAGTATCTTGAGGCATCTGGTCATCTGCCATTGTTTAAATGCAGCACTCTACATTCCCTGAGAGACCTAGGGTTACCAAACGAGGGATGGGGGGTGGGAGGGAGGGGTAAACAGAGATGTACTGGTCAATAAGGCCCCAGTGCTAATAGTGTATCCCAAATGGCAATGCCCTGAGCCAGGATGCTGCTAATTCTAACGTTTAGGTGTCTATCCAGCCTCTCTATCCAAAGTATTCCAGCAAGGAACGTTTTCGCCACTGTCCTATCCATTTTAGCCCAGATCCTGGAGGTGTTCCCAGTTAGCCATTCCCTGATTACCCTAAGCTGTGCTGCTTCATAATATTTTATAACATTTTGATCCCCATCTGGGGC
This sequence comes from Ambystoma mexicanum, assembly GCA_002915635.3. Taxonomy (NCBI): domain Eukaryota; kingdom Metazoa; phylum Chordata; class Amphibia; order Caudata; family Ambystomatidae; genus Ambystoma; species Ambystoma mexicanum. Next base: position 240,712,047 of record CM010927.2, on the reverse strand, counting down.
CGTTTATTCAACCAAATGAAAACCGTCAGGATTCTCCATTAATCCGCATCCCGCTGATGAGGATTATGGATTCTCTACATGTAGTGGCGACTGTCTCAAAGGAGTCTTTTATAGGGCTCCTTCCCACATTCAGGGACCTCCTTTCACTTTATATAGTCTGTTCCTAAGGGTCTCCACATGCATACAGAGAATACTTGTTTTCCCCCCACTGTTCATAGCAGAGATAAAAGTAAGGCAAATGCCTTCCGTTTACTAGCTCTTTGTTACTGGCGAGATCATGTGCCCACACACAACCATTTGTGAGGCAAAATATGAGGGCAAGGCTTCGACAAGTCTGGAATTTGGCCAGAATGACTCCACAATCATCTTGATTCTACTGACAGCAGAATACTCGCCTGACCAACCTGTGGGCAACCCATGGCTTGGGCAGACATCCCTGGCAGAGACAATCTGGAGATGAAGAAGGAAAATGCAGCAAAGCCTTTTTTGCGTGTTTTTCTACCACATCCTCTGAGCTGGAATGTCTTTCTGTTGTTAAATGCAATCACTTCCATGTAGTAAGTTCAAAATTATTATACAGTGGTACAGATGGCCTGAAGAACACAGCATCAGCCGGATGTATTATTGAGATTTAATGGGCACATTAGCAGACCCTCTCTCTTTAACCTAAGGATGGGCAATCCTGCCCTAACCCAGGCTTCCCTCCTTTTCTGGATTGCTTCAAGTGATCAGTAACTCCTACTCTTCAAAATCTGTCTTGCTTTTTATGATGGCCTAAAGGCAAATGCCTTATTTGTCTAGCCTCAATCAGGGAACAATGTTCCTAACCAGGAATTTCTCCAAGATATTGTTTTATGGTTGTGCCTTCCAGACACCACGGTATTCCCAGTCTCTGTTCCATCTGCGCTCTCATTTTCCTCTCCCTAAAACTTTTTGTCACACTCCCTTTCTCCTCCTACTCCCCCCTTCTCCTGCACTTGCTCTCTCTTCTCTCTCTACATGGTTCTTCGTTTGCTGTCTTTCCAATGTCCTCTTCATTTACTTCTACCAATACCACATCTCCCTCTGCACTCTCCTACTATTTTCCCCTCTCCGCTCCTCTCATACTTTCCCCTTATCACTCCACTACTACTCTCTCACACTACTACGACCACCAATGTGCTAGGCTGAGATGGTGGAACATGCATTCTGTTTGTTTGACTTTTACTATTCGTGAAACACAGACCTGGCTTGTGGAAAAGATAGAGGGCTATACCAAGAAAAAGTAACATGATACCAACAATGTCTTGAAAAGATTGAGGTCTGATTCAAACATGGTTGACATTGGGAGGTAATGGGTTTTATGAACCACTTGTCACTTGTCAGGTGATCAGAATGTGTTTAAAAAACGAAAGCTAGAACTTTCACAAGCTCTCTGTGAGTTGCACCACTTACATACAGCCCAACGTCAGCAGACGGTACTTTCCATGAATTATGTTGTTTTTAGCTTAATTCCTTCGCACTCCACTTAAGAGCAGAGCCTACCCTCGCCCCACTTTACCACAAAAGTCAAAGGCGGTATATTGCTTAACTGTCCCTGTTTTACCTTTATGACTGCGCTGTGTTTTGGTTTATAGAAGTGTGAGGGCTGAGTGGGCCATTCTACCCCTACTCATCCTTGTACTCTTGTGGAGCAGAATCCAATTCGTCACACTGGTAGCAGAGGTAGGAAATGAAACAGACTCTGCCTACAGCTCAGCCTGCCAAAAATTGAAGTTTGCAATTAACGTTAGTTTTCACTGCTTAGGTATTTTTACAGCCATGAAAGTCGACATGAGCACGGTGCAGACCTTGACGGCAAGAGTCTTCTGCGACATCTGTCCAGAGAGGGGTCTCCTTCATGGCAGTAAGGTTGAGAAAGCTGAACTGTTCAAAAGTCTCCAAGCTTTTGAGGAAGCTAGTAGGGTGGAGGGTTCTCCGAGGACCATCGGCGAGCTGGGTCCCCTAGCCATATTGACCATGTACCTGAGGGCATGCAAACAACTGAGGAAGGAGACAGCCCTTCACAGCATTCCTTCCACAGAGCGGGCATGGTGGTGTCACTAGGGTCGTAAGTCTTCCGCAAATCACACTCATCAGGTTGATCCCGTGCTTTGGGTAGGTCACGGGAGACCCTAGCAGCACTCAACGCTAACAGGCTCTACCTCCTAGAAGAAAGGAGTGTGACTCTAGAAGAAAAGAAGCAAAGGGACTACATGAAGTTGCACAAGGCCCAGAAGGAAAATACTGATAATATGAACTTGAAAAGTTCAGTCAGGCATATATCAGAGTTGAGCTTTTAACTCGGTCAGTTAGCCAATTCCAGCACACTATACTGCGTAATCAACAGTGCAGTTAAAACAAGATTAGAATACCTACCCACTACCCTCTCCTATCCTTTAAAAAAAAAAATGTAATACAACTTTATCATGTTTGCTAATGAATCATGACATATTCCTCCTGCTTGTAAGCAACGCATTAATACGTGTTATATTAATAAAATATGTACCCCGAGTACCAATGCATTACCAAACACCATGGTATGCACGTTTAAGGAGAAATAGCTGCTAAGATAGCTCAGCGGGTTAGGTGCCCATTGCTGGGATATACATATGATCTGCAGGTGACAAAGTTGTATCCTAGCAAGGTCTACTCAACCCCCTATTCTCCTGAGGCCAATTCATCGGTATTAATGTTGTTTGCAGTGTAATCATTGTACATGCAAGTTGTACATGCAAAGTGCTTCATCAAATGTGCTATATAAGTAATGGATTATTATAAATGCCTAAATGTTAGCAACAATACATCCAAGTATAGGCTCAGAATAACGTCAAAGTCTTAAGTTAGTGTCACTTTAAGTGTTGCTTCTGTGACTGTATAAATATCATATCCACGTGTTCCTTTGCTTCCTTGGGATATGAGTGACTCTTATTGTATACTGGCATGTCTGAAGCTGAATGAGACCGGGTTATGAATGATATGTTATGATAGTCTATTTATATAGCGCCTATACACAAAGAAACAAACTGGCACCAATGAATGCACTGGTATTGAGATGATGGTGCCTTCACACAGCTTCCTGGCAACAACAATCAGGGTGATGCAAATCTATGCATTATATATACATACATAGCACGAAAGAGAGATGGTACTTACTTTTTTAATTAGCAACTGGTAGTGTCCCCCAATGTAACTCCTGGACACACCACTGTTCTGCCCCTTAACCCATCTGGTGGCCATAAACCAAATGTGAAATATCTATAAAATAACTCCTCTGTACACACTTCCTTCTGAAAACTGGATAAGGCAGTTGCGATGGAGGTCAGAAACAGGAGTTAAGACCAGTGGTCAGGCAGACCATCCAGGTCCTTCTGGTAAGCTGCAGAGTCCAGGGGGCAGGGAGGTGAGCTCTGTGCATAACACAGCCTAGAAAGGGACACAGTGGGCGCTGCAGCCATGCACCTTTTCTAGTCCACCTGCACCCTGCCAGGCCGCTGCTGGAAGGTAACGTGCACTGTTAAGGGCAGAGGGAGTGGACACCAGCCCCGGATGGCACTGGCAAGTTAAGACCTACCTTTGAATGCATCCAACATGAAGCCCACATACATTCAGAGGTAGGTGTTAAGTATGCACTCTGCCAGCAATGGGGTGAGAAAAGGGCTCCATACAAGAGCGTGGCCTAGGCAGTGGAGTAAGTTTGCTGAAAATGCTGGGGCGAGGGCCATGACATCTAAATGAAAGGGGCCAATGCCAAATGGTTGGGACAAAATGGTGTGCCACCAAAGTTGGGGAGGGGACAAACACCCTTGTCCCCCCTAAAATGACGCCCATGTGCCTAGGGCAGTTTGTTCCACCTGCTCCCCCATTGTGACAGCCATGTCCAGAACCAAATGAACAAAGGGATCCGGAATCTCTTCCCCCACTCCCCTCCTTTGATAATTACAACCCAAAACTTGATATGCCGCTCTGGCAGCAATCAAAATAAGCAAGGTTACTCTGGGTACTTTCCCTTATGCCCTCCATCCTTGCTGGAATCAGAATAAGGAACACGTGGCATTTCAAGGGCAACATTGGCAGTCCATAATTACAGTGCTCGTGTTCTAGCGTAGGTCAAGGACACTTTTTTAACAGTACCGACCACAGGACACAGGTCAGTAGCTGTATGAAAAAGAAACACATATCCCAGTAATGACACAGAGCTCAGACACCTGGAAGAATGTAAAAGGGCTCAATCCTGGTAACAGGTGACCGGTTAGGAGCAGAGAGAAAGGTGCACGTCCCTTGGCAGAGATAGAGGATACAGATTAGAAGCTACCAGGAAGTGCCACATCTCCATGTGTAGGGATCAGAAGAGGGCCATGGTTTTAAAGTGCTGCCGCAATTAAAGATAAAAGCAATGACTTTGGGTTGTGAAGTACATCAATGGTCACTTTATGCAGTGAGGCAGTTGAGGTATTACCTCCATAGAAAGGCGCCCACTGATATCTGTCCTGGCTCCCGGGGATCGACTTCGAGTTGTAGAGGGTGCACTGCATGGCTCGGAATGGAACGGCATCTGGGGGGCACATCTGTAAAGAAGATAGGCGAAAGACTCTATCACCACATCAGGTGCAGCAGCATGGTGGGGCAAGCCCCTACGCAACATCAACACACAGATGCTGCAGACAGTAGCGGGCGGGGTAGTGCCTGGTCATTCTTACCATTCAATTCATACAAATAATGGAAACGTGATGTAAACAACCATGTGCATGTCATGTGCAATGCCTGTCTCACAAATATATGCACTATTTATGCATATAGCAGGGACCCATCTCACAATGGGTCCCTGCTCATCCCCCCTTTCGGGCAACTTCTTGGAAGACTCAGCTTTGGTAAATAAGATATACCACCTCATTCAGGCATGGATGGCATCCCACGGCCTCTGTCTGAATGACGACAAAACAGAGATTCTGATCCTCGGCACAGAGACAGCGATTAAAAAACTAGACCCCAACTACGCCTCATTTAACATTGACAACAATGTCATCAAAGTGATGCCAGCAGTCAAAACCCTTGGGGTCTATCTGGACTCAGCACTCACCTTCAAGCAACAAACTAATTCCCTAGCCTCCTCCACTGCCTATACTTGTAAACTGATCCGAGCATGTAGACCATTCCTAACGGAGGCCAGCTGTATTACCCTAGCTAATGCACTTATCATATCTAGACTGGACTATTGCAATGCCCTATATGCTGGATCTAACAAGTATATCCTCAACAAACTCCAAACTCTCCAAAATAACGCTCTTAGAGTAGCACTAAACTTACCTAACAGAGCCCATGTCTCCACCGCCAGAAGGAACATCCACTGGCTCAAAATTAATGACAGGATCATCCTCAAAACTATCTCACTCACGTCCAAATGCCTCAACAATATAGCTCCCCCCTACCTAGTTAACAGAATCAACAAAAGAACCTCTAATCGCCCCACAAGAATATCTAACGCCTTCACCCTGCTGGTGCCCAGATATAAAAAAAGCACTGCTGGCGGCGCCAGCTTTCCAGTCACAGCGGCCCAAACTTGGAACAAACTTCCCCTAGAACTCAGAAAGGACCAACCTTACCCAAGTTTCAGACGCAAGGCACTCTTATGGTTACGATCTAACGACATCTAAGGTGATCCCACCCCGCAACACTTCCACTCGCCCTGAGAGACACCCTCTTGACTATGACCTGCTAACTTGTCCCTAGGTACCCCTACCCCCACTGCCAGTACCCAGCTACAAACTGCGACTGACCCCACTCAGCTCCGTCTTGCCTCAGACACTTGACAATCACCCGCACTAGTTCTCTCTTACTGCATACCTCACAGAACTGTACCACCTCCCACTCTTTCTGTCTCCAACATCTGGCATTAACTGACCAACACATGCAACCTACAATGTTTCTGAATCTGCTCCTACCGCTTACTTCTGTGTTTGTCACTGTAACCAAGTTCTCAAGTATTCTTGTAATGTTTGCGCCCGGCTACCTGCGGGTTTGGTTTTGCGCTATATTAAATAAATAAATAAACAAACAAACAAACAAACAAACAAGCAAGAAGACATAAGACATATAGGGTGCCTGTTTCTCAAACACTTACACGCCGTGTCACTTACCTTTCTCTTTATTGTTATTATTATTATGGTATTTATTGAGTGCAGATCTAGCTCCTAGAAGCAACGGACCGCTTTACAGAGGTATACCACAATACAGATACTCAACGGATCGATTTACAGGGGTGTACAACAGTACAGATACATAACGGAGCGCTTTTTAGAGGGAACCCCAGAACAGATATACAGCAGGGGTAGGATACAGAGGGGCACAGAGGAGAGGTACAGCTGTACAGGGTGGCGGGAAGGAGAGGGCGGACGGCCTCTAGCGAGTCAGGTGGCATGGGAGGGTGACAGGATGGCCCATGCCTGGGGCCAGCTACTTTGTGGAGAGTTCATGTTTGTGATTGTCTAGACATTGCAGTGTGGTACAGTGTGTGTACACCAGAAGGAGACTAGGGACACCATTGTGTCAAATCTGTGCATCAAAGTGGTTCTTTTATGCACTAAACCCTTTGCCCTGCTTCTTTGCGGAGGACGCAGGGGACGGGGGTGATGATATACTACCTCATCCGAGCTTCACTGTAACCCGAGGGCCCCCTTTGGTTCTTCATCTTTTGTTCCCTACACATGACATTGGAATCCTTCGTACAGATATGGCTCCCTGTTCTGGTTGTGCCTTTGCAAGGACGTCACAGCTTTACATATCCAGTGGTCGAAGTGAGCGAAAGCGGTTGGGAGCGCGGTTGGGTGCGATGCTCCTCTACTTTTTTAAATTAAGTTTTACTGTTCCTGTACTTTTATTTTGAAAAGAAACCGTTCCAGAATGGTTCAGTTTAAAAATAAAAGTGTAGGAAGAAGTTGAAACTTGCACTTTCAGTGCACGAAACTGAACGTTCCCTTAAACAGCAGGTGCATGTGTTTGGGGGTTTGTATTGTGTGTGGGAGGTGGTGTGGTGATGGGGTTTGTGGGAAGTGGTTGCAGGCCAGTAGGGAACATAGTTCCACTACTTCTTTTAGTACGCTTCGATCACTGGACATATCCTGTTGGTGTGGGGGGAGGGAATGGGGGACGCTTAATTAAGGCACTCTGCATCGTGTGACCTGAAATTCTATAATTGAGAGGTGATCGTGAGAATACCTTTAACCTTCACTATGATTTATTGGTGCTTTATCTTGATATAAGCTGTATCTTTTTTTTAAAAACAATTTTTATTTGTTTTTACAACAATCAACATTCAACAAATCCAGCAGTACTTGTCATAATACTTTAGCATCAGGTATATATCGTTAAGTATCTACTGCTTTCCCCTTAACCACCCCCCAACTCGAGCCTACTCCACTTCGCACTCTGATTTGTCCCCTTCTGAGGGTACCTCCCCATCAGAAATTAGAAGTATCTTTCCTATGTGGATGCCTGTCGCCAATGCATGTCTATGGCAAGCCCGTCCCTCGTTATCTACATTGCATATGTAGTTGAATCAGCTGGCAGCATTTTGCTTCCCATCCTCCCAGCTACCTTTACTCGCACCCATCATAACTCTGTGAATATGTTTTGCGCTGGCCGATATACTTGGAAGGGTTCCAGTGACCCACCTGCAACCAGGATATACCTGCAAGCCATCCCTGCAGAATGGACCCAGCTTGGCAGCAAGATGTTTTAGGACAGGAGTGCACAATGCACCCTTCAAGACATTATTTATGGCCCTCCAAGTCACAGAGTTAAACGATAAAGTTTTGGGTGGCATAAAGTCTGTCATGTCAGGTGTTGGAAGCCTATGTGGTTCATTTTCTGTCTTTTCACCATGAAACGTGCAGTTTTACTTCTATTTAAAACATGATTTCAGTCGTATAATACAAATACATCAAAGCGGGAATGGCTTTAAAAGGCTGTGCATCATGTGTTATAGTAAAAATTAATACATAAATAAAAAGTTCATCTTAAAACTCATGTTTTTTTCACTTATCTCCACACCCGAATGCAGCCGGCCCACTGTATGGGACTTGTGTGGTACATTCGGCCCTCCAGTGAAATCTGTTGTGCACCCTTGTTTTGGGACAAGCATTGCAAATATCACAGAAGATGCAGTGTGGTATTTTTAGTGTTAGAAATGGGAATGTCCCAATTCCGAGGGTATGCAGCGTTGTGGGGGATTTGTATGTAACCGCCAATGCAAAGATCATATTTGGTTTGGTGAATTGAGAAAACAGCACCTTGACTTGGAGTTGGTAGATTGTAGATACCATTCCTGATATCACAGTACCTACATTTGTTATAAGTTGTTCTTTGGGTATTATTTACCTTTCCAGACTACAACTTTGCCGAATTTGTTTTGGACGATATTTTAATGACTTTTTTTACCACATTCTGTAGTGTGCAAGTACGAGGCAGACACAGGATATATTTTGTAAGGGGGATTTATTACTAGTTGGATAACTATAATAACGCAAGTGAAAGGGAATAACAGTGAGCCCCACCGGACTCCGATTGCGCTACTCTACAACCGCCTCTCTGGGCCCGCCCTCCGCATGTCACCGCCTTCCATGATGTGCCATCCCCCACGCGGTGAGCTCCGGCAATCAGCTGGATCTAATACTACACATCCTTCCTTCTTCGTAAAATCACAGTCACAACAGAACTTCGTCACTCTTCCTTCTACTCAAAATCATCTAAATGTCGAGGTCTATGACAAGTCCTTCCCCATCTTGACTGGCGTAGATCTCCTGTGGTTGAAAACTTCAAAACATTCTTCCCACTCTCCACTAAAACCTTTTTTACTCTCACATCGGTATTATCTGCACACACTCCAAGACCCACACTACTATCGCTCCTCTCATTTGTTGTCTTCACCACAAACACTCTCTCCATATTCCATACCCATCCATCATCCACTCTTATGGCCTGTTTAAATACCTTAACAACCCCCATAGACTTGGACCACTTGCACGGTCCACTTCTAAGTGCAGGAGGAAGTTTGATTCTAACTCTCCCACGACAGGAATGACATTCCTCCTACTCCCAGCTCTTGATTTGTCATGAACAGCCTTGTTTCTCAACTGACTGCTCTTTATGTTTTCATAAACATGTTTGAGCTTATTCTCTACATTAGTGTCTTTTCCTAACCAAGATGGTACCAATCTTGTGTTTGCCTTGCACCCTCTGCTAAACTCAAATGGGGACATCCCAGTGGTGCAGTGTGGAGTGAAATGGTGTGAAATCCCTTAGTCTCACATATTTCATCTAGAAAACTCTGTGACCATTTTCAGAGTGATGCAAGGTTTGATCATCATCTATACCCATCTGGTCAGTAGATCAATCACAACAAGGAAAAACTATTGTTTCCCATTGCTCCATATGGGGTCTAGTACATCCATGCCTAATTTATCCCACGGCCTCTCAGGAATTTCTGTCACAACCATGGTATACCTCGTACTCATACACACTTTATCACTCCTTTTGCACAGGATACAATCATGAGTAGATCTTTCAATCTGAAGGTCGCGTCATGGCCACCAATAGTCGTTTCTTATACTTTGCTTCGTTTTAACAATACCTTGATGCCCCTCATAGCCAAGCTCAATTAATCTCTGGCATACACCAACAGGTGGAATAATTCTGTCACCTCGCATCACAATCTCTCCTTGCACATTTAATTCATCAGCTATTCTCCAATAAACCATCAAACCTGACTCTTCAAATTGCGACTTTCTTGGAGGACGCTGACTTTCCATTACTGATTATTTATTGAGTCATCTCATGCCATCGCTTCCTCCCATTCTTCACGTGGTATAGGCAAAGAATCTATACTGAGGACTACGTCCGAGTCATTTTCACTGCCATTGTCCACCTCAGAAATATTTGAGAGACGGGACAAACAATCCACAGCAACATTTTTAATACCTGGCACATACTTTATCGTACAATTAAACTCTTGTAACAAGGTCACCCATCTTTTGATTCGACTCGAAAATCTATCAAGTCCCTCAGTCATGATTATCTGGATTCATGGTTTATGCTCAGTGCAAAACTCTACATCCATTCCCCAAATGAAACTCCTGAATTTATCTGCTGATAGCTTAATTCTCTTTTTCTATTGCAGCATAAGATTTTTCAGCTCCTTTCAGTAGCCTCGTAGCGAACCCTATAAGAATTTCTTTCCCATCAACTTCCTGAGTGACCACGGCCCCAAGGCCAACGTTACTGGCATCAGTAGTAATAACCGTATTACAATCACTTCTAAAGTTCTTCATTGCTGGAGCTTTGGCTAACGCAGATTTAATAAAATTGAATTCCTCTTCACATTCTCTGCTCCATTCAAAAGTCCCCTTTCCTTTGATGAGTTCACGCAAGGGAACGGTGTGAGAAGCAAAATCATGAATGAATTTTGAGTAATACTCTGCCATTCCAATAAACGTTTGAACTTCTTCTCTTGAAACTGGTCTGGGCATGCATCAGCCAATTGTTTCCTGGGGCGTATGCCGTCTGCTGAAATGATTTGGCCCAAGTATTCAATCCCCGTCTTATTGACTCTGCATTTTTCTTTGCTCAGGGTCATACCTGCCTCGTGTAATTTCTTGCACACAAGTTCCAATCTTTCATTATGAAGTTTTAAATTATCTGCATATATTAAGATATCATCTTGGAAACATATGATGCCTTCATCTCCTTCAAATAATTTATGCACAATTTTCTGAAATACAGAGGCAGCAGAAACCAGCCCAAACCGCATTCTCTTGTATTGAAATAAACCTTCAGGTGTCATAAACACGGTTAGCAGTCTGGAATCTTTGTGCAATTTGACTTGATGGTAAGCCGATGCTAGATCTAATGTAGAGAAATATCTGGCTGGACCGATCATGGACACAATTTCCTGTATATTTGGAAGCAGATGTCTATTCGGAACCGCACATTTATTCAGTTCTCTCATATCCACAAATATTCTGAGTTTACCTGTCTTCTTCCTAAGTACAACCAATGGTGAAATCCATTCACTGGCATCAATGCTCTCAATGATTCCTTGATCTTCCAGAGCCTTTATTTCTTTCGTTACTTCTTACCTCATGGACAAAGGAATGCCACGCAATTTCTGTGCTACAGGACGAGGACCTGTCTTCAGTTGAATCTTGTGAATGTATCCACGGAGACACCCAATTTCTTCTCGAAACACTTCTTTCATTACATTTTCATCCCATTGAACTTCGCAACAGTATTCTCCACTGAAAACACTGATTCATCAGCGTTGGGGTCCAACATCACTTTAAGTTTACTTTGATGCATCCAACTTAACAAAGGTGTCCTCCCTGCTTTAGTAACATATATCTTTCCACTTGTAGTCCTGTCTTTAAATTTAAGCATGCCCCAAAACCATCCAATTATATCAATCTTCACTCCCCCAATGCTTTGGGGTTAATATCAACCTCATGCAGATGTTCATTTTTATCTTTGTTCCAATATTTCCGTGGTATAAGAGTATATTTGGCCCCTGAATCTATCATCATGTGCATTTCTACACCATCAATGCATACTGTGGCTTTGGGTCTTTCTATCTCTTCTTCATTATCCTCATCTGTCACCATAAAAACACATTCTTCCCCTTCTTCATCACTGGGGCCACTTCCTATCCAATTCATGGACGTATTCCTGCTCTTACACTCTGAATAATGGCCTTTTCCTTTACATTTGTTGCAGATTATCTCTAAAGCAGGGCAGTCGGAGTCATCTGCCCAATGATTGGGATTATTGCATCTGAAACACCTGCCTGGGCTTCTGCTTCTCGGGCTACTTTTTGTCTGTTCCCTAAACGATGTTCTGTCTCTTCTATCATCTCTCCATGACGATCTGCATGTTCTTTCTGATGTTCATCTCATAGTTGTGCCATTCACTTGAGCAATTGGTTCATTCACATTGGATGCATTCAAGGGTATTGCATTTGTTTTAGTAACTTCCGTTTTGACATCAAGTGTCTTAACTCTGTTTTTCAATTCTTTCACAAACTTTTCCGTGTGCTCTACCTCCTTTGCTACACGTAGAACAGTATCTAATGGTGGGTCATCCTCTGACCACAATCTCTCTCTTACTTTGGCATTACTACATTCCAACATGAATTGATCCCTCAAACGTTCATCAAGTTGTTCATTAAAATTGCAAGTTCTTGCTAGTTTCTTAAACTGGTAATATATTGTTCTACACTTTCCCCCTCTTCCCTCTTTTTCCAAATTTCCTGCACCATTCTAGGATGGTGCTGAGTTTCTTTTCATAATGTTTATTGATCTTCTTAATTGTCCATTCATATTCATTCAAATCAGTGGGCCTCATTACAAGGCTGCCGCCGGTATTCTTTTCTTTCTGGTGCACAGAAAAGGGCAATTACCGGGTCATTACGACCTAGCCAAACCCGGTAATTGCCCTTTTCTGGGCACTGGCAAAAATGATTGCCCATTCCCATTTGAGCCTGATAGGGCTCAATGGGAATGGGGAGGGTGGTAGCACTGGTACTGTTAATAATGGTACCAGGGCTACCATCATGTTCTGGTGGCGGGTGCCGGTATGGCCACCAGGTCAGACCTGGTGGCTGCAAGGGCAACCGTGACAGAACTCGTAGTATGGAGGTACGGTAGCAATGGTGCCGGTAGCGATACCGGCACCGTTGTTGCCTTACCGCCATACTTGTAATGAGGCCCAATGTCTTCATCCGCTGGAAGGTCTGGTAAGTCTTCAAATGTTTCTTGTCCAGCTGGAACAAGGAAATGTAACAGCAGGGACTTCCTCTTATCTACACTGCAGTTCGGACCACAAACGACTCCACCATAATGCTCAAATGATTTGATCCATCTCCTCCACTGTATAACAGGATTACTTCCGGGAGGAAAAATGCAGGCGGGGGTACTCTGTTGAAAGACATTTCAAATAAAGATGCTGCAGAGATGCACCGATGCTGCGAGAGTATGTGTTTCTTATTATTGTAGTAAGTAAGGTGCTTTACTTGTTTGTTTTTTAATTTAGCAATTTCCGTGCTAACACTCAATTTCTAATCGCAGCTGCTTGCGGAATGTGTTTCAGAATTTTGATCACTTCCTTATAATTGTTTAGCACAGAAAAGGCTGCTTGTCGTCGTTGTATTCTCCAATAAATTATACATGCATATGTTTCATCTACATCTCATAATCTGATATATGCAGGGAATTAGTGAGACATTTCATGTCTTCTGGTCATGCGCTTTTCACACAGGCTGAGAGCTGGTCGGTAATCTTTCAATGCACATTCAAGTATCCTGTGCGCATGCGCAATCTCTGCGCTGCGCTGCGCTGCGCATGCGTGAGCCATAGTTCCTTTTCAGGGAGCCGGGCAGTGAGTTTCTTTCTTGCCTTATTTTATTTTATGTGCGCTTGGACAGTTACTGGTTTCATTTGACTGCTGTCAGATACAGTATGAACGTATACAACTTTACTTGCCTGCTGGTGGCCGCTGTAATGCCCGAAATGTACACAGCAGAGCGGCTTTCACTTGCAGACGCAGGCAAGTCTCATTCCGTAACGATGGGGTGTTTCAACACAGCGCCCGGCAGGGAGCAAACAAAGCCGGCAGCTGCGGAGCACTTCTCTCTTCACCGTGGCTCGCCGACGCGTCTCTTGCAGCTGCAGGGCGGTGGGGCTCGCTAGACAGGATCCTCGTCGCCACTTGTAGCGTGCAAGTAAGAGGAGGACACAGGATATATTTTGTAAGGGGGATTTATTACTAGTTTGATAACTATAATAACGCCAGTGAAAGGGAATAACAGTGAGCCCCACCGGACTCCGATTCCGCTACTCTTCAACCGCCTCTCTGGTCTCACCCTCCGCATGTCACCGCCTTCCATGATATGACATCCCCCATGCAGTGTGCTCCGGCAATCCGCTGGATCTAATACTACACATTCGTATAAATAATGGCAAAGTGTGCGGGGGTCTCCCCCTGCTTACTGTGGTAAAGAAAATGGTTCAATCGCCCCCCCCCCACCAAAAAGCCTGCAAAGTTGCCCTCAGCAACAAAAAAAGAAATCGAGGAAAGCTCATAGATCCGTTCCATGTAATGATACTTTGCAAATAAAAATGTACTATAGCAGCAAAGGTATGGTGGGTTGAAAGTTTTGGAAAAATAACCTTCCACCTGAGATGTGGAAGCAGAATTAGCCATTTCCGCAATGTCACACGCAGCACCGCACCACCCAGTGGCCATCAGTACAGAGCCAGAGCATATGCAAATCAGTGGAATTTTCAAGCCCTTGCTCTCGAAAAAAGTAGTTCTCCATACAGAAGCGCTGTTTTATGCAAAGGATTTTTCAACCCAAGGAAAACAACTCTCAACGATGCAGACAACTGTTCACACGTTTCACCATTATTAGTAATCATCAGTGCCATATAGTCTAAATCCTTGTGGTTGGAGCATTAGGGCATGTTGAGCAAAGAGCTGCAGCATTAAGGCTTGAAAAATGCTTTCCACTGAGATGTGAAGGCAGCACTTGCCATTTCAGGCAAGTCACGCACAACCCAGAACCACCCAGAAGCCATCACTGAAAGCTCACCTCCATTTCAGAGACAGATTGCATTGCGGGCACAAAAATTAGCTCAAGCATAAACCCTTTGCTCAAGGAAAATGTATTTCTCTGTAAGGCTGTATCATTTTATACAAACAGTTCTCAAGGACGCAGGTAACAGGGCTTATTAGTCAGGCAAAGATGAAGACAAAGATGAAGGTAAATAAAATGACCTCAATACAGGCCCAGAACAACCCACGGCGCTATAAAATACTGACTCTGAGTGAAGGACACTGCCTTGGGTGTGAAGGCTCTGGGAATTTGAGATTTACATCAGGTAATTAAATTATTGAATCCTTTAGAAAAGGTTTTTCATTTTATTTCATTATTTTCTATTCTTACACAATTTGACTGTAGACCTCCCTCCTAAGTGAACTCCTTTCCGATAGCTGTTCCTCCAAAACCACCTTCCTTAAAGAGGAATGAAGATATTGACACATCGTCCCGGGTGGTTTATAGTCATAATGTAGAAAAAAAAATGGTGACTTACAAAAATGTAGAAAAAAAATGTGGAAAACAATAATGTCAAAAACCTATACATATAATGAAAAGAGTCAATTTTTAGAAAAAAAATGTCAAAAAAAATGTCAATTAGCACTATCAATAAATACATAAACAAGAAGAGTATCATTTACTAGGGGGGGACCCCCTCACCCAACACCCCCGGCCACCCACCCACCCCCCACCACCCTCTCACCCCTCATACTCAACACAAATATATATATATTTATTTATTTATTTCGAAAATTTGAAAAAATGTAGAAAAAATTCGACATTATTGTTTTCTAAAAAATGTTTTCGACATTTTGACTTTCGACATTATTGCATTCTACATTATGACTGACCACCGTCCCGGGTCTGTGTACTCTGTGGTATCCACCAGTGACAGTAATAAGAAAACAACACTGCTCTCTTGGAATGGCCGGATGTCCCATATTTACCAGGTTACTCACCGTAGTGACCACCTTACTCCTAGTCCATAGTCCCCTTTCCTCCATACTTGTGGGACATCGCTCCGGCCTGTGGGACGGGACCGGAGCACTTTGTAAAAAGCATCCAAATTTTATTCAAAAATGTGTCCCTCCTCTCTTTCCTGCGCGGGGCCCGGCACGCGGCCGTAACCCCGCCCACCTTGGCTCCACCCAGCGCATCGCCCATCAGTCCTTTTCTATCGCCGGGTCAAAGACCCATTAGCAATAATAGAGGAACCTTATTAGAGGGGACGGCGGGCGGGCGTATGGAGGAAAGGGGACTATGGACTAGGAGTAAGGTGGTCACTATGGTGAGTAACCTGGTAATACTCCTACGTCCCGTCCCCTTTCCTCCATACTTGTGGGAGATTCCCAAGAACTCCTTACAGGAACTACGGGTGGATGGAAATACCCCTTACTGAAACAGGTTCTTCAGCACAGCCTGACCAAACTGAGCGTCAGCTCTAGAGCTCATGTCGAGACAGTAATGCTTACAGAAAGCAGATGGGGAGGCCGAAGTAGCTGCCCTAGCGATGGACTCCCAGGGAACATATTTCTGAAAAGCAACCGCGGCTGCCTTGCCCCGCACCAGGTGCACATGGATACCCTTAGGAGGTTTCAGCCTTTGGACAGTGAAAGACTCCATGATGCAGGCGGCGATCCACCTGGGAATAGTTGCCTTAGACGCCCTTGCCCTGGGGGTTACCGAAGGTCACAAAAAGTTGAGAAGAACTCCTAAACTCGGAAGTCCTGTCCAGGTAGAACTTAAGAGCTCTTCGGACATCAAGACAGTGTAGAACTCTTTCAGCCTCTGAGGCAGGGTTCTGAAAAAAGACCGGAAGGGAGATCGACTGATTCAGATGGAATTCGGTCACTACCTTCGGTAGAAAAGCCGGGTTTGTCCGAAGGACTACCTTGTCCTTGTGAAAGACCAAGAAAGGATGCTCCACCGACAATGCCTGGAGCTCACTCACTCTCCTTGCTGACGTAACGGCTACCAGAAAGGACACTTTCAAAGACAAGTACTTGAGGTCTACTGTAGCCATTGGTTCAAAGGGTTTATGGCACAGCGCCGTCAGGACTACATTTAGGTCCCATGGCGGGTGCGGATTACGAACCGGAGGGTAGAGGCATGTCAAGCCAGCAAAATGCCTCTTCACCACTGGGTTAGTTAGAGAATAAGAACACAGGTATGTAGAAAGGTAAGCGGAAACTGCTGAGAGATAAGTCCTGCATGACAGAACATGAACCCCTGACTCTGCTAGGGAGGACACGAAGGACAGCACTGTGTCAATCGTGGCCACCCTCGGATCCAACTTCTTCTCCAAACACCAATGACAGAACCTGAGCTGGGGAGCAGGTGTAAGTGGATCTAGGTCACCTGGCCTAAGCCCCGACACCTGGTACCTTCCTGGTTGCTGCTCCTTTTCACCACTTAACAAGCCCCGCCTACCTGGTGCCTTCCTGTTTGCCACTCCTTTTCACCACTTAGCAAGCCCCGCCTACCTGGTGCCTTCCTGCTTGCCACTCCTTTTCAGCACTTAGCAAGCCCCACCCACCTGGTGCCTTCCTGCTTGCCACTCTTTTCGCTACTTAAGGAGCCCTCCAGCCTCTTTTCCTTTGCAGCTGGGGAGCAGGTGTAAGTGGATCTAGATCACCTGGCCTAAGCCCCGCCCACCTGGTGCCTTCCTGGTTGCTGCTCCTTTTCAGCACTTACCAAGCCACGCCCACCTGGTGCCTTCCTGCTTGCCACTCTTTTCCCTACTTAAGGAGCCCTCCATCCTCTTTTCCTTTGCAGCTGGGGAGCAGGTGTAAGTGGATCTAGGTCACCTGGCCTAAGCCCCGCCCACCTGGTGTCTTCCTGGTTGCCGCTCCTTTTCACCACTTAGCAAGCCCCGCCCACCTGGTGCCTTCCTGCTTGCCACTCCTTTTCACCACTTAGCAAGCCCCGCCCACCTGGTGCCTTCCTGTTTGCCGCTCCTTTTCACCACTTAGCAAGCCCCGCCCACCTGGTGCCTTCCTGCTTGCTGCTCTTTTCCCTACTTAAGGAGCCCTCCAGCCTCTTTTCCTTTGCAGCTGGGGAGCAGGTGTAAGTGGATCTAGGCCACCTGGCCTAAGCCCCGCCCACCTGGTGCCTTCCTGGTTGCCGCTCCTTTTCACCGCTTAGCAAGCCCCGCCCACCTGGTGCATTCCTGCTTGCCACTCCTTTTCACCACTTAGCAAGCCCCGCCCACCTGGTGCCTTCCTGCTTGCCACTCCTTTTCACCACTTAGCAAGCCCTGCCCACCTGGTGCCTTTCTGCTTGCCGCCCCTTTTCACCACTTAGCAAGCCCCACCCACCTGGTGCCTTCCTGCTTGCCGCTCAATTTCCTACTTAAGGAGTCCTCCAGCCTCTTTTCCTTTGCAGCAGGGGAGCAGGTGTAAGTGGATCTAGGTCACCTGGCCTAAGCCCCGCCCACCTGGTGCCTTCCTGGTTGCTGCTCCATTTCACCACTTAGCAAGCCCTGCCCACCTGGTGCCTTCCTGCTTGCCACTCCTTTTCACCACTTAGCAAGCCCCGCCCACCTGGTGCCTTCCTGCTTGCCGCTCTTTTCCCTACTTAAGGAGCCCTCCAGCCTCTTTTCCTTTGCAGCTGGGGAGCAGGTGTAAGTGGATCTAGGTCACCTGGCCTAAGCCCCGCCCACCTGGTGCCTTCCTGGTTGCTGCTCCTTTTCACCACTTAGCAAGCCCCACCCACCTGGTGCCTTCCTGCTTGCCACTCCTTTTCACCACTTAGCAAGCCCGCCACCTGGTGCCTTCCTGCTTGCCGCTCCTTTTCACCACTTAGCAAGCCCCGCCCACCTGGTGCCTTACTGCTTGCTGCTCTTTTCCCTACTTAAGGAGCCCTCCAGCCTCTTTTCCTTTGCAGCTGGGGAGCAGGTGTAAGTGGATCTAGGCCACCTGGCCTAAGCCCCACCCACCTGGTGCCTTCCTGGTTGCCGCTCCTTTTCACCGCTTAGCAAGCCCCGCCCACTGGTGCATTCCTGCTTGCCACTCCTTTTCACCACTTAGCAAGCCCCGCCACCTGGTGCCTTCCTGCTTGCCACTCCTTTTCACCACTTAGCAAGCCCCGCCACCTGGTGCCTTCCTGCCTGCCGCTCCTTTTCACCACTTAGCAAGCCCTGCCCCTGGTGCCTTCCTGCTTGCCGCTCTTTTCCCTACTTAAGGAGCCCTCCAGCCTCTTTTCCTTTGCAGCTGGGAGCAGGTGTAAGTGGATCTAGGTCACCTGGCCTAAGCCCCGCCCACCTGGTGCCTTCCTGGTTGCTGCTCCTTTTCACCACTTAGCAAGCCCCGCCCACCTGGTGCCTTCCTGCTTGCCACTCCTTTTCACCACTTAGCAAGCCCCGCCCCCTGGTGCCTTCCTGCTTGCTGCTCCTTTTCACCACTTAGCAAGCCCCGCCCACCTGGTCCCTTACTGCTTGCTGCTCTTTCCCTACTTAAGGAGCCCTCCAGCCTCTTTTCCTTTGCAGCTGGGGAGCAGGTGTAAGTGGATCTAGGCCACCTGGCCTAAGCCCGCCACCTGGTGCCTTCCTGGTTGCCGCTCCTTTTCACCACTTAGCAAGCCCGCCCACCTGGTGCATTCCTGCTTGCCACTCCTTTTCACCACTTAGCAAGCCCCGCCACCTGGTGCCTTCCTGCTTGCCACTCCTTTTCACCACTTAGCAAGCCCTGCCCACCTGGTGCCTTTCTGCTTGCCGCCCCTTTTCACCACTTAGCAAGCCCCACCCACCTGGTGCCTTCCTGCTTGCCGCTCACTTTCCTACTTATGGAGCCCTCCAGCCTCTTTTCCTTTGCAGCTGGGGAGCAGGTGTAAGTGGATCTAGGTCACCTGGCCTAAGCCCCGCGCACCTGGTGCCTTCCTGGTTGCCGCTCATTTTCACCACTTAGCAAGCCCCGCCCACCTGGTGCCTTCCTGCTTGCCACTCCTTTTCACCACTTAGCAAGCCCTGCCTACCTGGTGCCTTCCTGCTTGCCACTCCTTTTCACCACTTAGCAAGCTCCGCCCACCTGGTGCCTTCCTGCTTGCCGCTCACTTTCCTACTTAAGGAGCCCTCCAGCCTCTTTTCCTTTGCAGCTGGGGAGCAGGTGTAAGTGGATCTAGGTCACCTGGCCTA
This sequence comes from Ambystoma mexicanum, assembly GCA_002915635.3. NCBI lineage: Eukaryota > Metazoa > Chordata > Amphibia > Caudata > Ambystomatidae > Ambystoma > Ambystoma mexicanum. The sequence goes on along the minus strand of CM010927.2, from coordinate 240,692,257 downwards.
AGCCCCGCGCACCTGGTGCCTTCCTGGTTGCCGCTCATTTTCACCACTTAGCAAGCCCCGCCCACCTGGTGCCTTCCTGCTTGCCACTCCTTTTCACCACTTAGCAAGCCCTGCCTACCTGGTGCCTTCCTGCTTGCCACTCCTTTTCACCACTTAGCAAGCCCTGCCTACCTGGTGCCTTCCTGCTTGCCACTCCTTTTCACCACTTAGCAAGCTCCGCCCACCTGGTGCCTTCCTGCTTGCCGCTCACTTTCCTACTTAAGGAGCCCTCCAGCCTCTTTTCCTTTGCAGCTGGGGAGCAGGTGTAAGTGGATCTAGGTCACCTGGCCTAAGCCCCACCCACCTGGTGCCTTCCTGCTTGCCACTCCTTTTCACCACTTAGCAAGCCCCGCCCACCTGGTGCCTTCCTGCTTGCCGCTCCTTTTCACCACTTAGCAAGCCCCGCCCACCTGGTGCCTTACTGCTTGCTGCTCTTTTCCCTACTTAAGGAGCCCTCCAGCCTCTTTTCCTTTGCAGCTGGGGAGCAGGTGTAAGTGGATCTAGGCCACCTGGCCTAAGCCCCACCCACCTGGTGCCTTCCTGGTTGCCGCTCCTTTTCACCGCTTAGCAAGCCCCGCCCACCTGGTGCATTCCTGCTTGCCACTCCTTTTCACCACTTAGCAAGCCCCGCCCACCTGGTGCCTTCCTGCTTGCCACTCCTTTTCACCACTTAGCAAGCCCCGCCCACCTGGTGCCTTCCTGCCTGCCGCTCCTTTTCACCACTTAGCAAGCCCTGCCCACCTGGTGCCTTCCTGCTTGCCGCTCTTTTCCCTACTTAAGGAGCCCTCCAGCCTCTTTTCCTTTGCAGCTGGGGAGCAGGTGTAAGTGGATCTAGGTCACCTGGCCTAAGCCCCGCCCACCTGGTGCCTTCCTGGTTGCTGCTCCTTTTCACCACTTAGCAAGCCCCGCCCACCTGGTGCCTTCCTGCTTGCCACTCCTTTTCACCACTTAGCAAGCCCCGCCCACCTGGTGCCTTCCTGCTTGCTGCTCCTTTTCACCACTTAGCAAGCCCCGCCCACCTGGTCCCTTACTGCTTGCTGCTCTTTTCCCTACTTAAGGAGCCCTCCAGCCTCTTTTCCTTTGCAGCTGGGGAGCAGGTGTAAGTGGATCTAGGCCACCTGGCCTAAGCCCCGCCCACCTGGTGCCTTCCTGGTTGCCGCTCCTTTTCACCACTTAGCAAGCCCCGCCCACCTAGTGCATTCCTGCTTGCCACTCCTTTTCACCACTTAGCAAGCCCCGCCCACCTGGTGCCTTCCTGCTTGCCACTCCTTTTCACCACTTAGCAAGCCCTGCCCACCTGGTGCCTTTCTGCTTGCCGCCCCTTTTCACCACTTAGCAAGCCCCACCCACCTGGTGCCTTCCTGCTTGCCGCTCACTTTCCTACTTATGGAGCCCTCCAGCCTCTTTTCCTTTGCAGCTGGGGAGCAGGTGTAAGTGGATCTAGGTCACCTGGCCTAAGCCCCGCGCACCTGGTGCCTTCCTGGTTGCCGCTCATTTTCACCACTTAGCAAGCCCGCCCACCTGGTGCCTTCCTGCTTGCCACTCCTTTTCACCACTTAGCAAGCCCTGCCTACCTGGTGCCTTCCTGCTTGCCACTCCTTTTCACCACTTAGCAAGCTCCGCCCACCTGGTGCCTTCCTGCTTGCCGCTCACTTTCCTACTTAAGGAACCCTCCAGCCTCTTTTCCTTTGCAGCTGGGGAGCAGGTGTAAGTGGATCTAGGTCACCTGGCCTAAGCCCCGCGCACCTGGTGCCTTCCTGGTTGCCGCTCATTTTCACCACTTAGCAAGCCCCGCCCACCTGGTGCCTTCCTGCTTGCCACTCCTTTTCACCACTTAGCAAGCCCTGCCTACCTGGTGCCTTCCTGCTTGCCACTCCTTTTCACCACTTAGCAAGCTCCGCCCACCTGGTGCCTTCCTGCTTGCCGCTCCTTTTCACCACTTAGCAAGCCCTGCCCACCTGGTGCCTTCCTGCTTGCCACCCTGTCCCTACTTAAGGAGCCCTCCAGCCTCTTTTCCTTTGCAGCTGGGGAGCAGCTGTACGTGGATCTAGGTCACCTGGCCTAAGCCCCGCCCACCTTCTTAGCCCTGCCTCTTTCTTCCTGCTCTTAACTCTTAGATGAAGGGCGTCTTTCGCCCGGGTGTTCAAAGTGAAGGGCAATCAAAGAAAAGTGCTATTGCTGTTTGGACCTGTTCGGACCAGGAGGATCCAGGGTCCGACCCCCTGCTAAGACAGCAGGTAAGCTTGCACCAACATGTGTTTACACCCTCTGTCCCAACAGGCCATCCCCACCCTCTCTGGTCCCCCTGTGTTTTCCCCTTGTGCACCCCCCCCTTCCTGCAAACAGGAGTCTGTCCTGATACATTCTGGTTTCACCATCACCGTCTTGTGGCCAATGCTGGATTTTACTTTTATGGGCTTCATTGATTCACGGTGTGTCACCCTTTCTCAACTCTCATGCTGGACTTCCTTTACATCTTGTACTCATGGTGGCCCTGAATCATGCTGTTCCATCTTCATCTTGTATCCTGGCTTGCAACATTATGTGTTACTACTGACTTCTGCAACTGTATTCGTTCTCCTCTATTGCTTCTCCACTCTTCTTGACTGCTTACTCTCTGTTCTCTCCTCCCCTCCCCTCTCCCTTTTCCCATCTCCTCTCCTCCTCCCCTTACTTTCTTCTATGCACTTACTCTATCAGAATTGTCCCCGGACCTACTATGTTAGCAATCTCGTCTGTTGCTCCCCTATCCCCTTACTGTTGCCCCTCCCTCTCCCTCCAGCACTATCTGAAACGTTATCAGGCCTAGTACGATAGTCACTTGTTTTGTTCCTCCCCTCCCTTTCTGCACCCCTCTCCCTCACCTTTTGTTTTCCTCCGGCTCTACCAGAAATGTTGTCAGGCCTAGTACGGTAGTTGCCTGTCTGTTTCCATTTCCTTCCCACTCTCCCCCTCCCTTCCTTACCTATGTCTTAGCGCTTGCACTATCTGAAATGTCGTCAGGCCGAGTACAATAGTTAATTTCACATCCTTACTGTTCATGGCCTGTAAGAATGTTGTGTATTTTCCCTTGTTCCCTTCCTTGCCTTGAAGCGCTTTGAAACACATTGTGTATAGGCGCTATATAAATAAACTATCATATCATATCATTTACTCCTGTATTGAGATCTGGTCGAGGGTTTCCTGGCTGCCTGGATAATGCGCATGTTATCCGCAGACAAACTCAGATGCTCTAAAGACTTGAACTCGGGCACCATGCCGCCAAGCTGAGCGATTGTGGGGAGGGGTGCCACATCTGTTGTTCCCCTTGGTGAAGAAGATCGGGAGTTACTGGTAACCTGATCGGCAGATACACCGACAGGTGTTGAAGTTCTGAGAACCAAAACCTGGCCGGCCACCACGGGGCTATCAGCAGAAGGGAACAGTTCACCAAGGTCTTCAGCTTCCAAATTGCACAGTGAACTAGAGGCAGAGGCGGGAAGGCGTAAGCTCTCATGTTGTGCCATGGAATCTCGAGAGCATCCACCAGAGAGGAGGCTCCCAGCCCCCCTCTGGAGGCATACTGAGGAAGTTTCTTGTTCACCGTCGTGGCGAAGAGGTCCACCTCCGGTGTAACCCAACACGAGAAAATCCATGAGAGGACCTCCGCCTTCAACTCCCACTTGTAGCTGACCACTGTGCACTGGCTGAGGGCATCCGCTGTGACATTCAGCTGGCCCGGGATGTGCACTGCAAGCAGCCAGACACCATGAAGCACAGCCCACTCCCAAATCTGGATGTACAGTTCCACGAGGGGGGGAGACTTTGTTCCCCCTTGCTTGTTTATGTAATACATTGATACCACATTGTCCGTTCTTATGTGGACCACCTTGTTGACAATGAGCGGTCTGAACGCCCTGAGCGCTAGGAAGATCGCCAGAAGCTCCAAATCATTTATGTGCAGGAGCTTGTCCTGAGGCGACCAGAGGCCCGAGACCTGAAGAAGATCTAATGTCGCACCCCACCCAAGGAGGGAGGAGTCCGTCGTGATCGTCACCGTGGGGACCGGGTCCTGAAACCCCGCGCCCCAGCCAGATTGCTGAGAGATGACCACCAATCCTGGTCCACTCTCATGGAATCTGGAATCATTATCCGCATGCAATCCGGATCCACTGCCTGACGCCATGAATTCCAAAGAACCATCTTGGTCCGTCTCATTTTGAGACGAGCAAGAGGAAGAGCCAGTACACATGAGGCCCAGAAGCCTCTGGAACCACCAGGCCGACATGCTCTCCAACTGCGCAAACATCTGACACGTGGCCAAGAGATCCGCCATTCTGTCCCCGGTCAGATACACTCTGCAGTCGATCGTGTTCCAACGAAAACACAGGAAGATCAGGTCCTGCGAGACCGTCATGGAGGATTTCTGCCAGTTCACCGACAGCCCAAGATGGAAAAGGAGCTGAAGGAGAGACTGGAGGTTGCCCGCTGCTGCCAACGGACAAGGGCTGCGTAAGAGCCAGTCGTCCAAATAAGGATATACATGGATACCCTGGAGACGAAGATAGGCCGCAATCACCGACATCATCTTCGTGAAGACATGCAGCGCCAAGCTGAGGTCAAAAGGAAGCACCCAAAACTGGAAGTGCTCCTCTCCCAAAGAGAAGCGGAGATATCTCCTGTGTGGATTCCGAATCAGGATATGCATGTACGCATCCTGAAGATCCACAACGCTGAGCCAATCGCCCATCTGCAAAGAGGAGCGTATCTGGCTGGGCGTGATCATCTTGAATTTCTCTTGGAGTAGGAAAAGATTGAACTGGGAAAGGTCAAGGATGGTGCGCAGGCCACCGTGGTTGGGTTTGGGCACCGTAAACAGCCGGGAGTAGAAGCCCTCCCCTCGCTCCCCATGGGGAACAGGTTCCACAACTCTAAGGTCCAGAAGTTTCTGAACCTCAACCTTGAGGGAGGGTGAGCCGACAGCTGAAAAGGAGGGTTGATGGGTGGGGTAGGGGGTAAAGGTAAGCGGAAGCCCGCTCGAGCAACTGACAAGACCCATCTGTCTTCTGTGATGGTCTGCCACGCCTCCCAATGAGACGCAATGCGTCCTCCCACCGGGGTCTCGTGCGAGCGCGGAAAGCCCTCATTTGGCAGGCTTATCGGTGGCGGTGGCACCTGAACCTGATGAGGGGGCAGAGGAGCAGGAGAAAAACCGCTTGCGTTGTTGTCTACGGCGGTTATTCCCCGCAGGAGTATCCATTTGCGGTCGAGGAAGCCCCTAAAACCAGAGGAACGTCGACTTTGCGACAATGGTCTCTGGGATTTGAAAGGAGCTTTAACCAGAACAGACAATGATTTAGCTGTCTCAGTGCTATCCTTGGTTCTGGTGAGCTCTACATCAGTAGAAGAATGAAAAAGCTCCTTACCATCGAATGGAAGGTCCAACACATTGTCTTGCACTTCCTTAGAAAATTTAGTGGCATGCAGCCACGCCTGCCGTGAGGTATCAACCCCAAGCATCAGGCCCCGAGCCGAGGTGTCTACGTGATGAGCTGCAGCCTCCAGGAGATCCTGGGCCAAGTCCCTGGCATCGGAAAGGCCTCCTTTGAAGTCTTCCAACTTCTCGACCGGGATGTGCTCCTCATACTCCGACAGACCTTTCCACATCCGCATGTTAGCTCCCGGCAATATCAATTCGGCGTTGGCCTGCCTGAGCTGCAAGGCCGAGTTGGCGAAGATTTTCCTCCCGAGGGAGTCGAGGAGCTTGTCCTCCTTTCCCAGAACCTGAGTAGCCGTCGTGGAAGAGGATGCTGCAGGCCTGGACTGCAAAGTGGCCACAGCCACCACTGTGGAGGAGGGAGGCGGACAAGACGACAGGGCCACCTCTTCCGAAGAATGCAGCCTGTACCTCGCGTCAATCTTTTTATTGACAAAAAGTCCCGAGTGTGGCTTTTCCCAGACTCTTCGGACCTCGGCCAGAACATCCTTCTGCAGGAACAGGCCGGTACGCTCCAAGGGAGACAGGGTGAATGCCCCAGAAAGCACGCCCTCCTGCGGAGCGGGTGCCTCGGGCACCGGAACATCTAAGAAACTCATCATGTCCAGTACCCGGTCATGAAAGGCTCGGATAGAGCGGGGAAGGTCCTCGATGTCCTGATCGCCTTGGGGGTCATCTGACAGGTCAGGATCCTGCTGAGCCGTGTCAGGCACTGCCTTGTCCACTGGGGACAATGGAGGCAAAAGCGGAAGAGCAGGAGGGGGTACCACGGCCAAGGGAGGCGCCGGCGGAACCACCGGAGGAACGGGTGGAGCCGGAGGCGCAGATGGACATATCTCCTTGAAAAGCCCTTTGAAATATTCCCTCATGGGGTCGGTGCACATAAGTGCTTGAAATTTACCGAAAAAGGCATCCTCAGGAGATTGTTTCGGGACCTGAGGAGGCCTCTCATGAGGTGGACAAATCCAGGGACGTAATGGGGAAGGGTGCCACAACGGCCCCTCCACCGTATCCACATAAATCAAAGGAGCTGCCCCCGCAGGCAACGAAACATTGTGCGGAAGAGGCATCTGGGTGTTCCAATCATAAACCGGCCGGTAAGGATGCGCACAAGGGACCTTCGGTTCACCTAAGAGACCGAGCCCTACACCAGAAGCCGATGGCGTAGTTGTAGGGGTAGCACCTAAAATGGCTGCCGTGGTCGTGGCGGGAACGGGCGCCATTTTGTCCTCATCTGAGGGGAACTGCGGCACGTGAGGAAGTGAGGCAGGGGTCCCCGTCGATGGATCAGGGGTCTTAATCTTAGCCTTAACATAAGGAACCTCGGCCGAGACGGTACTATGAGGCCTGGAATGTTTTTGTGACATACCAACCACCAACTGAGCATTCGAAGGAAGGACCTCGGCACTGCCGGTAAAAGAAGAACTTTGCTTCTTTGCCCCCTCAACAGATCTGGTGTCACCACAAGAGCGGGAACGGTGAGCAACCGCTTTCACCGACAAAGCCTTGTCCGGCCTCTCAGAACTGTTGGTAGCTTTAACCTCTGTACGAGGGACCTCGGACCCAGGCCCGGTAACAGCCTTATCTGCCTGGGCCTCGAACATCCGTTCAGTAACTGCAAGCCCAGCCAAGGCCTCGGGGCGCACCCCGGTTTTCTTTTTGAGGGAAGCCGACAGAGAGGCCTCAGAGTGAAGAGCGAGCTCCGGTACCCCATGACTCAGTAGAACTGGGTCTACAAACAGCCCCCACAGGAGGGGCCTCGGAGCGTACTCCGGTGTTCACAGGCCCTTACGGAGACCCTCAGAGAAAACTCCAGTAGAATTATTAGGCCCAACGGGCACCTCAGGGCGAACCCCGGTAACAGAGCGATCAACGCCCCTCCCGGACCGAGAGGAACCCGGGAAGGTATCCCCCGGCCGGGGTGCTCTGAAAAGTAAAGAACTTACCTGACGTTTTTTCTTCTCGTCGATGAACGCCTGAAAATGCAAAGGATGAGTTTGTCGGAACACCTCCTCCCACCGCTCCAACCGACGTTGAAGTGCCCGGACCGAAAGGGAGTCACAGTAAAAACAGGAGTCCCAACGGTGTTCCGGACCCAAACACTCTAAACAAAGAGGATGGGGATCCGCCCTCGCGAAGCGACGGTGACACGATGAACAATCTGGAAAGTCTAATTTGAAAGACATAGAGAGACTAGTAAACAAACGCTAGCGAGAGCCAGAGAGGAAAAAAGGGAAGAAAATCTTCCGAGGATGCAAGTGCGTCAGGCCCGATCGAGCGGAGAAAAGGACTGATGGGCGATGCGCGGGGCAGAGCCAAGGTGGGCGGGGTTACGGCCGCGTGCCGGGCCCTGCGCAGGAAAGAGAGGAGGGACACATTTTTGAAAACAATTTGGATGCTTTTTACAAAGTGCTCCGGTCCCGTCCCACAGGACAGAGAGATGTCCCACAAGTATGGAGGAAAGTGCATGAGACGTAGGAGTATGGAGAATCTTAGTGGTCTGGAAGGATGATACCAGTGAATGAAGGATCTCAAATAATCAGAAGCATGCCCTTAATGGCATTTATGGTCTAGGCAAAAGATCATGAAGAGGATTCCGTTTTTTTTAAATTTACAGTCACCTATGGGATCTACCACCAACTCTAAGGTGGCCAAGTCTGGGGAGACCTAACACTAAATTTACTGCAGCTACCTGCAGATTATAGATAGAGGTCTGAGTGGGATCTGCGTACATGGAATGGCAAAAATCCAGATAGGAATTTACTAAAGCCCCAACAACCATAGCTCATCCTCTGGTTGCAGAAATGATAAGATGAGTCTACATTTTGATCTGGATATAATACACTTTCTTGACTTTATTCATCACCGAGATCAAGGACATCTGTGAGTGCATCAAGAATCTGTGATTCTGACCCATAACCAAGGAGATGGAGACTTTAGACTAAAGGAAGGCATAAGGAGAGTAAAGGGCAGATAAGCGGTGATCAAGCAGGAGGATTGCTGTCTTCCCCTCCTTCAGTTTGCAGATGGTTTTGCACAGACCTACCTCATGGGAGAATGTCTTATACCAAGAATTTAAGAATTGGCACAGCACTTGAATGGGAGGCCCATTCAAACTGAACGAGAAGAGTATGTCCAATCAGATCCCACCGTCGACAGAATTATGGCGAACAGAAGAAAGGGATGGACAAATGAACATAGCCTAACACCAGGCCTGTAAACTGCCTTTAAAGTAGCAGCTGGACCTCATTCTAAAATCATTCAAGCCAGTACCACCTATTGCTACCAGGTCGAGGAATGTTGCCAGGCACATGCACACCATTTACAGGGAATAATTGAACAAATATATATATATATATATATATAAAAGAAATATAGATATGTATATATTGTTTGCGGCTGGGTGGGTCACAAGGTAGAGAGCCTCATACAATACACTTTAGTGTGTGCAGTTAGAGGGACAAACACCTCATCCCGAGATCTGCTCTGCTCACGAACGTGGAGTCGAAATTCAAGGGACAGTGTAAAAGAATGTAGAGGTGCACTGCAAATGCCCATGGAGTACATGCCTCTCCCACAACATTATACAATACTACTTGTAGACTCTTGTAGATTAGTAGACAGAAACAAAAAGCCCCAAGGTTATCACCACCAAAGAAGCCATTGAGTTTGTCAGCGGAGTGTGTCACTCTGTGGGCCTCCACTCTGGTTGACAGATAATGGAGTCCAATTCTTGTTGGCAATGATGCAAGAATAATTGAAAGGGAACATGACCCAGCATATATTGGCAACCTATCACCCCCCGGAGAATAAGCAGGTGGAAAGAATGAACAGATTTGTCAAAGAGACAAACAAAGGCAACCAGGTGGACATTTAGGCTGAATGGAAGTGGTGTACAAGGGAGTAGCAGGAGTACAGCATCATCACATTCTATAACTGGCAATATGCAACAGAAAATGCTATAACTGGAGTATATGTTGAGGAAGAGACAGGCAACGACTCCACCGACCCAACTGTGGGTCCTGTAGAGCAAATCATTCAGTGATCCATAAATACACAGCGTTTACACACACAGCAACGAAAAAGAAAAAAACATCTGTGATGCCCAATGGATGGAGATTGGGTGAAAGTTAAGTTGGTACAAAAATAAAGGTATATACAATCAATGTACTGTATGTCCATACAAATATAAAGTTTGTACCAAAAAACAATACCTGCATCACGCAGAGTCGGTACTGTCTTGTTTGGCCTATGCAGGGATGTTCGATAGAGTTCCTGAAGGGATGACAAAATGTATTTTATTCTTTGGAACCAACCATGTGGTAGATTAATATATTCAAAAGTACAGAAACATTTTAAGCACAAACAGCAACCCTCTTATAGACTAGTTCTAATGTTTTACATCCTTTATTGCAAGAGTCCTTCAATATAGACGCAATCTGCAGGTTCACAAGTATGGAAAGCTAGTTATTAGAAATAATCATTTACAAAGTCAATAGTTGTGGCTTGTGTATGTTGAATCATGTTTGTGTTTACAAAATAAGAGCACATTTTATTTATTTATTTATTTGCATTTTTAAAGCGTTCACACAGCCCGCGGGCATCGAGGCGCTGTTACAGGAATTGTTTGTTTTAGTTGCGTAGTTGTTTGTCTTAGTTGCGTATTTATACCACGCTTAAATACCCAGGTTTCTAAGCGCGGACCCGAGGATCGAACCTGTGTTGCTTTGTGTCGTCTTGCTTCCAAGGCGAGCATGTTGCAGGTGAGCTATCCTCCCGGGACAAACATGTCTGGTGTGACAGGGTCAGATATGAGACCCTGTCAAGAGGGGATGGGGACTATTCATCTGAGCAGGAGCCCTGCAGCACTCTCACTGCGGCTGCCCCGCGCACCGGCGCTGCTTCGAGCTGCTGGAGCAGCATCTTGCACAGACCGCAATCAGTCGCCCGTCTGCACAGCTGATCTTACGAGCCACGGCAACTCATGGTCACTAACCCCCACCCTGCCTGTGCTTGAACCCTGTGCTCGCACACCTGCACCTTGGCCTCACTCCAGGATCTCATCGGAGGAAACCCGACGAGCCTTATCTTCACAAAATGGCCGTCGCACCGAACGCACTGAGAGCGTTCTCCTTGGTTGCCTAGCAACCACATTAGCATATCTTACACATGCGAGGACCGGAGGCGGAAGCCGGCCCTAAACAACCGAAGGCCCGCTAACCTAAGGCCCCTCCTGTCTGCCCCTGCAGCCCACTATTCATCTGGGCAGGAGCCCTGCAGCACTCTCCCTGCCGCTGCCCCGTGCACCGGCGCTGCTTTGAGCTGCTGGAGCAGCATCTTGCACAGACCGCAATCAGCCGCCCGTCTGCACAGCTGATTTTACGAGCCACGGCGACTTGTGGCCACTAACCCCCACCCTGCCTGTGCTTGCACCCTGTGCTCGCACACCTGCACCTTGGCCTCGCTCCAGGATCTCATCGGAGGAAACCCAACGAGCCTTATCTTCACAAAATGGCCGTCACACCGAACGCGCTGAGAGCGTTCTCCCTGGTTGCCTAGCAACCACATTAGCATATCTTACACATGCGAGGACCGGAGGCGGAAGCCGGCCCTAAACAACCGAAGGCCCGCTAACCTAAGGCCCCTCCTGTCTGCCCCTGTCCGCCACTGCGCTACGGCGCGAGACGCTGCCCTGTCGCTTAGTACATTCCATTTATCTCTGTGGCGATCACAAGGACCCCAGCGGAATAAGTATTTGTGCCCGTCCCCCTAGACCCTTCGGTCTACATTACAGCCACATGTACCCGCACCAAATGCACTACAATAGATGACTCCACCTGTGCCTGTGATATCGAACCGAACCATTCAGACCAGCTGAGCACGGGCATCCAAACTGCTCACACAGACACCGAAGGAACTGGAGCCTCGCCGCCTCTGCAGGCGCAGCGTGCCAACGTGAAGAGAAGCAGGAGCTTCCCGCACATCTCAAGGTAGGCCCCCTGGGCTTGTTAGATCCTTCTTTAAGCTCTCGCCCTTTCCGCACAAACTACACACCAACTCTGCTTTTTATTCCTGACCCCGACTTCTACCACAATCCGCCTGAAAGTGCCATTTCCCGGCAACATCCCGCCAGAATCCAGCGAGCACCTTTATTGTCCATCGAGGCTGCCTCTCTTAAACTACTCATTGTTAAGCCTTATGGTCGCCTTCAGACCTCCGCCTTCAGACCTCATTTGAACTGTGTTGTGCCTTATGGTCGCCTTCAGACCTCATTTGAATTGTGTTGTGCCTTATGGTCGCCTTCAGACCTCATTTGAATTGTGTTGTGCCTTATGGTCGCCTTCAGACCTCATTTGAATTGTGTTGTGCCTTATGGTCGCTTTCAGACCTCATTTGAATTGTGTTGTGCCTTATGGTCGCTTTCAGACCTCATTTGAATTGTGTTGTGCCTTATGGTCGTCTTCAGACCTCATTTGAATTGTGTTGTGCCTTATGGTCGCCTTCAGACCTCATTTGAATTGTGTTGTGCCTTATGGTTGCTTTCAGACCTCATTTGAATTGTGTTGTGCCTTATGGTCTCTTTCAGACCTCATTTGAATTGTGTTGTGCCTTATGGTGGCCTTCAGACATCATTTGAATTGTGTTGTGCCTTATGGTCGCCTTCAGACCTCATTTGAATTGTGTTGTGCCTTATGGTCGCCTTCAGACCTCATTTGAATTGTGTTGTGCCTTATGGTCGCCTTCAGACCTCATTTGAATTGTGTTGTGCCTTATGGTCGCTTTCAGACCTCGCTTGAATTGTGTTGTGCCTTATAGTCACTCATCTACAATCCAGCCGATGCCTCCTGCTGCACATAGCCACACTGTTACCTCCTAGGACCTAGGATGCTTTTCCGCCCACTCTGAACTGATACCCAAACTAGGTCCACCCAATCTGACTGTGTCCTCCTCCACACACAGCCCTGCCCACCTTACAATCATGCCCATAGCGTCCTGCAAGCTCACCGCTGCCACCACCACGCTACTCACTCTACTCGCCATACTCACCGCTCTCAAACCCCATACTCCTATCCACCCCCTCACACCCACACCTCTAAACCCACTCCCCCACCACAAGCTTCTCGCTACCCCGAATACCGCATTAACCATGCCACACCGCACACCCGGTGTCGTAACTATGCATAGACTAGAAAGACTTAGAGCTCGCACTCAGACCACAGAACTTAGCACACTACCCCTTCCCAGAGAATACAGAAACTATAGACTGAGTTCCCGCTCCATTTCCAAACGCTGCACCCACATGGGATACCCACTCTCCCACAGTCCACCACCCACCAACCTCGCCACACCCCCCAACACCACCTCACTCAACTTATCAGATACGACCACCTCTCGCACTTCCACAAATAAATCACACACACCGCACATTAAATGTGCCCTCCTCAATGTCCGATTACTCCGAGCTCATGCATCTGATATTCATGACCTCATAACTAACAATAACATTGACCTATTGGCCATCACTGAAACATGGTTACATGAAGCATCAGGCCCCGCCGTTGCACTTGCACTACCTCCTGGCTTCACCATACTCAGACAGGATAGGCCAGATCGAATAGGCGGCGGAGTAGCCCTCCTCTACAAAGAGAACCTCCAGCTCCGACCTGTCAGTCACCCCTCGACCAACAACTATGACCTCCTATCGGCCAAACTAACACTGTCACCCAACAGCACCATCAATATTCACCTACTATACCGCCCCCCAGACAACACCCTAGACTCCCAAGACAACATCATCCATATCCTCAGCAATAATATCAAAAGCTCCACCAAAACCCTTCTACTAGGAAACCTCAATCTCGGCTTCAACGACACCAAGGACAAATCCGCAGCCACTCTCACCAAGGAACTCAATGACCTGGGCTTCACCCAAAACGTAGAAAGTCCTACTCACACCAAAGGACGCATTCTTGACTGGATTGCAGACCATAACTGCCTCTCCACTATCACCTCTAACTCCTCAATGCCCTGGACTGACCACAACTGCATCGAGTTCTCTATTCCTATCACCAAAAACCACAAAACTCTGACCCCTGCTAGCGCCGCACAAGTCAGAAGCTCAAAAAAACTCATAGAATGTAACCTGCGCCCAAATTTCAATACCCCCAAGCTAGCTCCCCCATTCGCTAATGACCCCAATATCCTAGCAGACATCTACAAAGATGTCATCACCAAAGCTATCAATGAAATAGCACCACTCGAATGGAAAAAAGAAAAAAAATCCCTGCACACTAACTCATGGTTTACTGAAGAACTGCACTCAATGCGATCCCACAAAAGAGCAGCACTAAAAAATTGGCAATCTGACCCCTGTACCAGTACCAAAAACAAATTCTATTTAATCTCCCGCCAATACAAGGTAGCTATCACCAATGCCAAAGTCAACGCCTTCAACACACGAATCTCCAATGCCAAATCTCACTCCAAAGAGATCTTTGCCATTTTTAATGAGCTCATCACCCCCCCTAATACACCGGACGAAATAATCAAAGACGAAGCCTGGTGTACCAGCATTCAAGCTGCCATGCTACACAAAATTGACCTCCAAATGAAAATCAAAGACCACTGCAAACCACTACCTAAACAGACAGGAACTAAACCTACCAACACCCCACCCACCTCGTCTAAACCCACCATACCTGACTTCTCCTTCAGAGACGTCACTGAATCAGAAGTTATTAACATACTAAAAAATCTCAAACCCTCCCCCTGTAAAGACGCTATTTGCCCACCAAAACTCGTCAAAGACTGCGCAGACTTGCTTGCGCTGCTCTTCACGGCATTCATCAATGCGTCCTTTAAAACAGGCATCATCCCAGCCAACCTCAAAGAGGCCTGGGTCTGGCCTCTCCTAAAAAAAAACTCCTCTCGACCCCCTACAACCTAACAACTACAGACCAATAACCACAGTGCCATTCCTGCTGAAACTACTGGACAAAGCCGCACACTGCCAAATCCAACATTTTCTGGAAACTCACTCCATCCTCGGAACTAGGCAGTCAGGCTTCCGGAAAGGACATGGCACAGAAACAGCCCTAGTAGATCTGAAGAGCCAGATCACCCAAATCATGGACAAAGGCAAGCCTGCTCTCCTGCTCCTTTTAGATCTCTCAGCCGCCTTCGATCTGGTTGATCACAAGACTCTCACTTCACATCTCACACACTCAGCCAACTTCTCCAAAGAAGCAGCCCTCTGGATCACTTCCTTCCTAGAGGGTAGAGCCATGAAAGTCTTCTCGGACATCGCCAACACCACACCCACGACAATCCACTGCGGGGTCCCTCAAGGATCCTGCACTGCACCCACACTCTAACTTGTTCACCAAGCCCCTCTTTGACAAACTTGACTCATACGGCATCACATACACAAACTACGCGGACGACACACAAGTACTCCTACCACTCACAGGATCATACAAAGAAGACGCCAAGGCACTCCACACAATCTACTCCGTCATCAAGGCATGGATGGCAGTTAATGGCCTCTGCCTCAATGGTGACAAGACTGAAATCATGATATTAGGTCAGCAGAACACCCTAGACAAACTTGACAAACTACGCCAACTTCTCCATTGACAACTCCATCATCCCTGTATCCACAGCCGTAAAGACACTGGGAGTATACCTTGACTCTTCACTATCTATGACTAGACAAGTCAGCGCTATCACTTCCGCATCCGCACACAGGCCATCAAACCCTACCTCTCTAAACCCAACTGCCTCTCTATAGCGAGGGCAACCATTGGAGCCAAGTTGGACTAGTGCAATGCACTCCTAGCAGGCACATCAGCCAAAAACATAAACAGACTACAAGTCACGCAGAACAATGCTCTCCGGGCCGCTCTTAGCATCCCAAGAAGAGAGCATATCACCCAAGCCAGGCACTCAGCCCAATGGCTACCGGTCAAAGAACGGATCACTCTCAAAATCCTCACCCTCACTCACAAATGCCTCTCTCTCTTCGCCCCGTCCTATCTATCTGAAACCATCCTCAAACCCTCCTCCTCCCGTCCCACCAGGACACAATACTCCAACCTAATCTGCATCCCACACATCAGAAAAGCCAAAGCCGGAGGCTTAAGTTTCCCCTACACTGCAGCCAAGACATGGAACGCTCTCCCTGCAGACATTAGAGCAGAAAACTCACTCCCTTTTTTTGCAGGAAACTGAAAACCTTAGTCCTTGCAAAATAAGTAGGAAACTCTCAGGAATCCTTGTAAATATACTGCGTCATTAATGTATATACTGTAAATTCTGTATTGTATGTAATTACTGTATCCTATGTAACCAAGATATTGTCTGCAACAAGTGCCACGATGCCCCCGGGCTGACGTGCGCTCTACAAATCTGAATAAATAACTAAACCTGGGGTGCGAGGCCTACCAGGATACTTGCCAGCGCTAGCACAGAGATTGGGTGAAGTGTTTGGGAGGTCCCCAGTTTCTGTCCCGACTACCTTTTCCTGGCTGCAACTGTCAAGTATGACGTCTTCTTTCCCCATACCTACTGTTCAACATGCTGGCTAGTGTTTCTCTTTTTGTGCTGAAGGACTGCAGCTACAAGAAGTCCTTGCATGGGAAACCAGACAACATAGCTCACCAGTGAGAGGTACGGCGAAGAGTGCTGCGTGAGCCAAATCAGTTGTTCCAACGTTCAAGTTCACGTGGACACGAACTTTGAAAGGGGGCTGTCATTACAGAGAGCCGACGAACACATGTATGAAAAGGGTGGGGCTTAGACCCTGTTGTATATTCTCTGATACCTGGAAGCTGGCCCCTGGTGAAAACGAAGACAGTAATTGGCCAAGGCAACCAGCTGACGCTGAGGATCTATCAAGGAGGAAGGCGATAGATAAGAGGGGGCAGAACTGACACGGCAGTTTGGGTTGTTCGAGTGAGGTCAAGTGAGGAGGAGGTGGACCGAGACACTAGAAGGAAGACAGATATAACAGAGGAGTGCAGAGGAACATTGCTGAAAGCGTGAGCAAGGTGAGGTATTGGTTGGTGAGAGAAAGTGGTACTTGATGTGAGAGTGCATGTAAGGTGAGTTTTGCAAGACTAAGTGAGAGCAGGGGTGTGAGTGAGATTGACTGGGAAAGGTGACAAGTAGAGTGAAAGAAGGGTGACTGCAGGAAAGAGGTGGGTGGAGTGGAGCGTGGTAGAGAGGGGAGGGGAGAGTAGTGGAGGGGAAATTAATAGAGTAAAGCAGGATGAGTAGTAGCATGGAGAGGGGAGAGTAGTAGAGAGCGAGAGAGAGCAGAAGTAGGTGGAAGTCCATCAGTTGGACAGAGAGGAAGAGAGAGCAAAAAAAATATCAGGGAGGGAGGAAGAGAATGGCAGATATTAGAAGGAAGGCAGAGGTAAAAAAGAATATCAAGAAAAGGAACAAAAGAGCAAGAGAGATAAAGACTGAGTGAGACCTCGCTGATTTGAAGGTACCGTTTCTGGATAATATTATTTTTGTGAGACCCAGGTTAGACTCCACCTAGATTTATCTTAGAGGAAGGGGGAGAGGCCTCTAGGCCCTCACCTGTAGGTAGTCAGACCTTTAGATAGTAGTGGTTACCGATCTCTAGTGAACATCGTGGGGCTGTGGGAGGCCTGGGTTTGGGTGATGAGAGAGGACTGACCCTTAGCAAGACCCTCTTCAAGAACTATAATTAGAACCCTTGAACCGTGTAGTCCTGGCCTAATCTGGGCCTGACAATGTGGGCTACATGCTTGTGCCCCGAGGGAAATAAAGACATAAAGTAAAGACGCGATCACAGGTGTGGAGTAAACAAAACATTATTTAGTATATGTGTTTGTGTGTGTATTTAAATAGATCCCTTAGCTCTTTGTGGACTGTACCATCCATCCCACCAAAGGGCTGGATGGAATTCAGAGAAGGAAAACATATAAAAAAACAATGGACATAGCCTCCCCTAACCAGGAGTGGACTGGGCAGAGGGGAGAACTTTGACTATTCAGAAGAAAGACGCAGCAGAGACTAACAATAAGCCAGGAGCGGTGCTGCACTAACCATGGGCCCAGACTGAGCAGCCGGGCACCCACGGGGCATCGTGAGCCAACAGCAAAGACCAGTGCTCATGTGCGATGCGGCGCAGGGAGAAGAGCAGGACTGCCCAGAATGTGCTGCATGCTGTGACAGCCTGCCTCGTGGCCAGACGGGGCGGGCCCAGAAGACAAGTCCTCTGGCCCACAAATGAGATTGGCAGCCCGGTAGGTGAAGGTGAGTGCGAACGCTGAAGTCTGCCCCATCCTCGTAGGACGTGCCAGTGAAGGGAAGTCTTGGGCCACCACCTCCTGGCAGCCCTGGTGAAGAGTGGATCTATACGATTACTGTGACCCCGAATCTGCCGGATCTTTTTTTAAGACCCCCTTTACACCACATATATATGTTGGGGAGAGCCCCCGCAGCTACCTCTACTTGCATTATATACCATTACCCCCCCCCCCACATATATATGTGGTGTAAAGGGGGTTAATTAAAAAAGTATACATTTTCAGAGGTTGCAGTGATGGGGCGCAGTAATGGTGTAATTCCGTCAAGAGCAACTCCAGCACACCAGCTGTAGTGCCGAGGACTCGCACAGGCCATCCCCTAGTGTCTCACAGGCACAGAGATGAAAAGGGGTGAGCCCTGCCCTGCTAATGCACATGAGGAGATGAGACTGGAGGCTGCGTCTCCATGTCAACAGGGATGCTGCCGCTGGAGGCTGCGTCTCCATGTCAACAGGGATGCTGCCGCTGGAGGCTGCATCTCCATGTCAACAGGGATGCTGCCGGTGTAAGTAAAGGCTCCAGGCGTAGCAGTGACGCTGGACGTTATATGTGGTGGATGGGGTCTTCAAAGAAGATCTTTTTGCCGCAGAGTGCAGCAGTGAATCTGCTAGGACCCCCAAGTCATGGGAGCCACTAGAGAAAGAACAGGAGGCGCTGGCCAGTAATGTGGAGGCCCATGTGGGCAACGGGGTCACCATTGTGAACGAGCAATGCTATGCGCCATGTGGCAGTGAGGTTGTGGGCCATGTGATTGACAGGGCACCGACCAAGAGACACAGTGCCTGGGAGCAGGGCAGCCCTGGAGATCCTTAGATAGGAACAGGGCCCTTACCTGATTACATCAAACAACGTAGGACTGAAGGTATTGTCAAGGGCCCTTGGTGTAGCTGACTGTAGCAGCCCCACCCAAGTAAATAATGTGATTACTAGAGTATAGGTAACAATGCATATAATTGAAATGTACATAATTAGGTGTTTATGTGTGCATGGTTATATTTTTTTATTTTCTTATTAAGTATATCTTGTTTATTATAAGCCTTTATACATCACATTCAATCATTACAATCTAATACAATAGAACCGTAAATCAGCATTAAAATGATTTCACTATCTCTCACCGATATTTTAGTAATTACATACAAGTTTCTTCATCTTTTGACATTATTTCATAGCTCGCCAGTTTAACAATTACATTTGATTTCATGCTATTTATCGAAATAATGCCAATGCCCACCCAATCTATGAGGTTAACAAAAGCTGCAATTGTATAGTGTCCTGGTATCGAGCTGAGAGCAGGAGCTGTTGGTGCCTTGAAGCAGAAGTCTTTTTGCTACCTTCATTCACCTCTTGCTAGCGCCCGCCTACATAGCCTGGTTGTAGAGCGGAACAGAGTGTGACAGAGTGTCCTGATGTCGAGCGGAGAGCAGGAGCTGTTGGTGCCTTGGAGCGGAAGTCTTTTTGCTACCTTCGTTCACCTCTCTCTGACTCCTGCCTACGTAGCCTGGTTGTAGAGCGGAGCATAGCAGAGTCCGGCTGCCACAAAGGGCTCCCAATGGAGTGCTATTGGGAAATACCATTGTGGTAAGTGCTGCGTCATTGGGACGACCCTGATGACTCAGTAATCATGTTACTGGCCACCAATTTGAATTGTTATCCCCTTGTGGAGACCTTGACACATTCATTCTCCTGCCCTGTCCTGTCTACTGTACCTTGCAGCCTAATAACTCTGCCGAAGTGCTGCGCTACGAACACTGCTGGTGCCAGTGTTGCAAAACGGGCAGTGGTGGGTCCGGTCTAACCACACAGAAGGGAAGAGCTGGAAAGAAGTGCCGTTGTGGAGGTTCCATCTAGCCTGTCTCCACCCTTTTTTGGGGATGGACTATTACGTAGGGTGGCTACGGTTCCTCCATGTAAAGAAGTCTTTACTAAAAGTTGTTTGCTCCATATGCAATCGCTGCAGGGATGCCCACAAAGAACTGTGAGTCTAATTGAAGGCTCCAGGTCAGTTACATCTGACAAAAAACAAACCATTACGGATTATTATACTTGCTAAACAACCTTAAGTAAAGAAGCAGCGAATGATCTATGTGTTGTCCTGACGGAAGAGCTCATGGTATCAGTTCGATGCTTGCGCTCTAAGACCATAGAAACAATGGTAAAGGCTTTGATTACCCCAAGTACAAAGCCATTCGTGGAAATTCTATCTAGTTCCCCCATACAGTGTGAACCTTTTAACGGAAATGTACTGGTACCAGGCGGGGACGCTGAGAAAACAAGGAATGACTCAATACACCCACAAGTGGGAATTGGTCAAGCTGTCAACATCTCTATGGATGGTCATGGCACTAGCTGCATGAATTTGAATTTAATTGACTTGACTAATTCCTTTCCTGGCCTGGCGACTTCTAACTTATCCTTGGTAGAGGCGACAGCCGAAGTTCCAACTGAAGAGTTGAGTACCTCCTCACAAGATCTGGAGGCAAGCAGCTCGTCCGCGGCCAGGTTTTCCATATTGGAAGCCTTAAAGACTCAATGAAAAAGTGTGATGCTACAGTGGAAAAACTGAATGGCTTGTGTGTTAAATATGAGAAGCTTACTCATCCAGATGGGGGTGGAGGAGCTTGGTGCAGTCGATACTACGGCTTGGTATAAGCGGCCACAAAAGAGGGTCATTAAACAGGTGCTGATGTATGAAAGTCTTGCTGACAAAAAAAGGGAAACGACCAAGGCTGTGGTGATGTCTCCGCCACTACTGCAAAGCTCTGGCGTGGCCCCCACCAGCTCAGTAGTCGGTAGCTGCTGCATATCTAAGAAGGGCAGGAGAGCAAATCAGCCAGCAAAACTCTCCAACTGTGCAACTATCATTCCTCAAGAAGTGGAAGGGGTCCAGGGTGCTGCCTTCACGGGACTTGTCGTCCAGGGTTGATAACATGGATCACGCAAGGGGCCCTCCAAGAACCCATGGAATGACGTTCAATCTAACTCCAATTGGAGTTGGGGTAACAAGATGCAGGGCATGGACCGATTGCAAGCCAGGCCTCAGTGAACCCTTGTGCGCTGGCGTGGAGAGAGTGTGGAAGTGCAAATAGGAATGGAACCAGCGCTATGATGCAAGCGGACTTAGGAAATGGGGATGCCAACAGTTATTCGGTGCCAGCTGTAACTAATCAACTCCCGTTGGCAGACTCTGCAAAAGTCCTACAGATAAAGTTTCTTTTGCAAGGGTAATAGCTTCTTTTTGAATCGCTCACAATTTTTTGATCTTTTACATTCCGTACTTCCCCTGAGGAACATAAATAGTAATGACATTTGTTAGGAAAACAATCTAGCCACGTCCATCGTGTACCTTTATGCTGAAAGTACCTTGTTGTATATAGTGGAACACAGGGGGGCGATATACAAACTTGGCTATGACTGTTCTATAATTATTTTTAAATTTATTTATTGTTGTTTTAACCAAGTATAAAAATACTTGATTTTTTCAACATTACATCATATACAAGCTCTACAATAATAAAATCTATCATCATCTATATACATTAACTGGTAAAGATTAAGCATCTTTTAAAAAAAAAAAAAAGAAATGGAAGAAAATATACTACTAAAAATATACATTTTCACATAAAATTGAATCAATTGATGCTCTTTTTCTTCCCTTGTTTTTGTAGTTTTAAGCCGTAAAGAAAGTTTAAAATAGCATAGCTAACAGATTTCCTTGCTGTATGATATAGCAAGTTCCACAATTCTATAGTTGACTCGATAAATGACCCTTCAAAAAGATGTTTAAAGTGTACAATCCTCTGAGGTAACAACACTACACATTCTGTACAGAGATGGCTCAAGCTTTCCGGAGCAGATAAACAAAACCGGCACACTAATGCTTCTGATGGCAACATTTTCCTTCTGCATAATACTTCATTAGTAGGCCATATATTTAGGCGAAAGCGCAGGAAATTATCTCTTTGCCGAGAGTTTGGAAAAAGTATCAAATATGGTTCAATCATACCATAGCGTTTCAATTTGAATGGATTATCTTTGAATGATTGGTATATGGAGCAAGCCTCCCTTGACTTTATCCAATCTAATTTCCATAATTGTTGTTTGACCACATTGGGCCTTTCAATCAGCGTAATGTGAGAGATGTTTAACTGTGTTAGGATTCCCTGTGCCTTCATTCGCCATTGTATTGGAAAACCATCATTAGATTTTAACAGATAATTTGCTACAATACACATCAATCCTTTATATGTTTGAGTACTTGTTATTAAACCTTTTCTTTGCACACATTTTCCATTTATAAATTGCATATAATAATAACAGACCCAGTTCAAGTCTTAATAACGCTATGGGAATTGACATTGGCAGATTCAGGACTGTTTTCCAAAAACTGCCTTCTAAGACGGACCAGTACTCCTATGTTTTTATCTTGAAGGTTTTACTACCATATGTGACAACCGGCACAAATTTCTGCTTGTAATAAATTATAATGGGCTTCAAGGAAAATTTGCAAAACTTGGCTTTGATTAATTGGGCCTGGGATAGAATCATAATTGCTTTTTTCTTTATATGATTTTCAAAACCCTGGAAATTTGGATGTCGGGTTATCAACATTCCCAAGTAAACATAAGATTCCACTGACTCAAGGTTTTTTGATTGTAGAGGCCATTGATGGTATTTGGTTCTCTGGCCAACTGTGCCAAATTGAATGATCTTGGTTTTTGATGCATTTATAGATATATGATTTTCATCACAATATACCCCCAGGGCATTCAATAGGGCACGCATGCCATTGGGAGTTTTGGAAAGTAAGACCATGTCGTCTGCATATAACAAATGTCTTACGTGAATATTATCTGTTTTCGGAGAATCAGTCAAAATAAGTTCAAATCATGCTTTAATATCCGAAATGTAAAAATTGAATAAGGCCGATCCCAAAAGGCATCCTTGCTTCAGCCCGCGAGCAGTCTTAATCGAATCCGATAAGAGACCGGTGCTGTCCAACCTGATTTTAATAGAGGTGCTTGTATGAAACTCAATTATCCATTTCAGAATAGACCACGGGCAACCGCTATTCATCAGCTTCATATACAATAATTCTCGCGGAACGGCGTCGAACGCCATTCGAAAATCAATGAAGGCAATGTATAGCGGTTCCCGCTTCTCCTGTGCAAGTTAGATGATACTATTCAAGGTGATAATGTTAATGCCCGTGCCAGCTTCGGGTATGAATCCCGTTTGAAACGGGTCACGCAAGGAGTGGCTGTCCAGCCATTTATTGAAGTTATTAAGCACAAGACGTCCAAAGATTTTACCTGGACAGTCTATGAGCGCTATGCGCCTGGAGGCCTTTGGATCTGTTCTGTTGCCCTTTTTAAATATTGGAACTATAACAGATTGTTTCCATGTAGGTGGAATGTTCATGGTTGTAAGTATGTTTTGGAAAATTTGCATGAGAATGACAGCCGATTCATATGGATAGGCTTTGAACATACCGCTGTGCAGCCCATCAGGTCCACTGGCTCTGGAATTGCTCAACGCTTTTATGCATGTTAATATATCGTCCAGATGGATTGGGAAGGAGCATGGCATAGCGTGGAATTGAAACCATCTGTCTGAGTCTTTGAAGGGCGATTGATAGAGATTTTCAAAATATGCTTCCCAATCTTCTTTTTGTACTGAGTTACTCAGGACCACTATTTGTGGTCTCATGGATGCGCTATTCATGCAGGCCCAAATGCCACTGGTCGATTTCTTTACCAGTTGTGTCAGCATTTGTTCACTATTTTGTTGCTGCAGCTGAATTGTTTGCCCTCTTAACCATTGGGCATAGGCCTTTTTAAGGTGCTTTTTCATCATGCTTCTGAGGTTAATAGGATGATGTATTAACGAACGTATGGCTCTTCTCAAGTCAGATTTGGCTTGTTGAACCTGTATGTCAAAATGATGCCGATGACTGACTCTAATTGGAAGCTCGGAAGAGTTAGATTGCTTGAATAATTGCATTTTAGTCACATAACAATTTTGGGTGTTAGGTAAATTGCCATTTTACATTTCATAAAGCGCATTCTTGGAATACAAGAGACTTTGAGCATTCCACTTGAGGCGGTTGCCCTGCTTGTTAATAGCAATGGACACAATTAGTCTCCTGGACGTGCCATGGAATGAGGGAGGAAAAACACAAGACGAGCTTGTTGTGGTCACTTTCGCCCGCTGATACAATAATCATCGATTCGACCTGTGGCAAAAATTCCTTGCTTACATAAATGTAGTCCAATATTGCACCAGAGGTGCCCCTCTGCCATGTGTTGCGAGGAGGAGCGTCTCCATTGCATGCGTTGTTAAGCATGATCAGACCTCTTTCCTTCATAATTCCATTCCAAGTGTTTTCATCGCTTGTTAGTAACGTCTGTTGAGCTGATAGAAAGTGCAAATTCAAATCACCCATTATAAAGACGACTCCCGATTTCATATTCAAGGCAATATTATCAAGATGCCATAGCAGAGTAGTGAAGAAGATTTCAGATGTAAGATTAAGTCTGCTCCAATATATATTTATAATGGTTATGTTAAGTTTTGCCAGAGCGAGGCTAACAACTTGAAAATACGGGGAAGGGGAGTGATGCATTCTCCCAACGAATCCACATGACTTTTTGATTGCTGTTCTATAATTAATTTGGTGGGCTTTACGGGCCAGAAATACCCGAATATGTTTGGGGGAGGCAGAACCCACTAGGGCAGTTTAGAGAGGCTGCCAGGGGGTTTCAGGACTCTGAGGCCTCCATTATGACTCTGGACCAAATGATGCAAAGATGCTTTACGGATGCAGGGCAAGGTGCCCGAGGAGATGAATCAAACTGGGCTTGTCTGGCATCTCTGGTGGAGATGAGGGGGGCTCCTCACTCCTAGCCACAGTCTTAGCCTACCCCATTTGGTGTTATTTATTTATTGCTTGTTAGGCGCTTATACAATAAGAATATACTGTTTCAAAGCCCCCACAGGGCAGGGAGGGAGAGAGAGTGGGAAATACATTACAACACAATGGGCCTCATTACGAGTCCGGCGGTAACCGCGGCGGTAAAACCGCCTGGTTACCGCCGGACTCGTATTACCATTCCGCCTCCGTGATTCCCGGAATTACCGGGGCATTACAACCCCGGTTTTCCGGGAATCACGGAGGCGGAATGGTGTAAATCCCCATTCCCATTGAGTCCTATGGGACTCAATGGGAATCGGGATCATGGAAACACCGGCAGCATCTT
Organism: Ambystoma mexicanum; assembly: GCA_002915635.3. Lineage (NCBI taxonomy): Eukaryota > Metazoa > Chordata > Amphibia > Caudata > Ambystomatidae > Ambystoma > Ambystoma mexicanum. The sequence continues at coordinate 240,667,139 of CM010927.2, read as the reverse complement.
GTAATGCTGCCGGTGTTTCCTCGTCCGCCTGCATGCGGGAGGTGTTAAACCCGCCAGGTCAGACCTGGTGGGAACATGACCTCCCGCCTGCAGGGGTCGGGATCAGGCGGTCCGGAAACAACGGTGGCGGCAGGTTTACCGCCACCGTTATTTCCGGACCGCCAGGGTCGTCATGAGGCCCAATTTTTAAGAGCAGCATGGGAAAAGGGAGAGGGACGAATCTACTATGCCTTGTGAGTATTCAGAACGTGCAAGTGCAGAAAGGAAGAGGGAAGAGGGGGTAAGTGCTGGGGAGTCCGAGATCGTGGGTGAGCCATGGATGAAGTGCTTGAAATGTTGAGTGGTACACAGCCTGGGACGCGGCAGGTGTAAGTGCGAGTCTCCAGAGCACAGGGTGTCCAGATGCAGAGTGCTGTGGCTAGACGGGAGCTGGGAAGAATTGATGTGGGGTGTCAAGGCTCCGAATATGCATAAGGGCCAAGGACACAGATTCAGCAACTGTGGGATGTTGAGTTGGAACACTAGGAGGCATTACCATCTCTTTTAGAGGGATGGGTTATTTGAGTATATAGTTGGGCTTAATGTAATTTTATTTCAGGAGGTCAGGTTAACTGAAGCACTGGTGGTAGACGGATGGAGTTTCATCATTCGCCCAGCGAGACAGGAGCCCAGAGGCCGGCCTAAAGTGGCCTCGCCTTGGGGGTTAAGAATCCAATAGGAATAGTGGAACTTCCATCCCTTTCTCATGGGCAAGGTCCCCTGCCACACCGGCCGCATTCGAGCTCCCGCCAACAATTGCTGTATGTAAATATCTGTGTTGCACCTTATTTATGTAGGGGAGGTCGCAACCACGTTAAGGGAGATGGAGGCCATATTGGGGGACTTAAACCACAAAGGCCCGGTCCTGCTATGAAGTGATTTAAACGCTAGGATTCCCCTGCCGTTGGGGCAGATGGTAGGCGACGGAAGTCCCACAGAACCACTGATGCGGCAGGGAGGCCGGCATATGGCACACCAATGGGGGATCAGTTGGGCCTGTCTATTAGTCTTGTATGGTTTCTCTGCCATTAACGGTGCCCATACTTCGGATAACCCTCCAAAATTCAAAAGGGTAGGAATGGGGGCTGTAGTATATTAGATTATATGTTTATTGACAAATATCCCACCATTGTAGAGAATATGTGTATCTACCAGTGCCGGGAGAGTGACCATTATCCCATTCTGGTGAAATTGAGGTTGCAGTCTCCTATGGGTGGCCGGAGTTCGACTGGTCTGTTATGCATCAATCCCAGTCAGAATCGCATCTCATGGAATGAAAAAATCTAGATAAACCTACAAGGGTTGTGAGAATCATTTTGGGCTCTTTCATAACCGAGGCAGTAGGGCTCCCAGTGGAGAGGACTAGGAATTCCTTGGTCTTATTTGAATCCCACTTGGCAACGATTCAACGGTGTGCCATGTGGCCCGCCCCATTCTATGAATAGGGTGGTCATAGGGTTTAAAGACACCCACTGATATCACTATGACTGGGAAATCAGGGGAGAGTTACGGGAAACGTATTTGCTCCTTCCCCATTCCCATTGAGCCCTATGGGGGCTCAAATGGGAATGGGGAAGGGCCTTGGTGAATGGGGAATTACCGCCCGCCAACCTTGGAATGGGGCGGTAATTCCCCCATTCAGCAAGACGGAATCGGTAAAATACTGGCGGCAAGCATGGCGCTAATAGCGCCATGGTTACCGCCGTCCGTGTAATGAGGCCCATAGTGTTAAGGCTAAAAAAGCCACAAAAAAATATGATAAATGGCTGAAGAAGCACAGGTATGTCAAGGAGTGCATGAGATGGCGGGAGTTGATGTGGGCAACTATGACAAAAAGACAACATCGACTTTTGGAAAATTGTTAATGGCAGGGAGCAGTTAGCAAGAGACACTGATGGGCTACCGGAGGCAGGCTTGGTACAATTCATATAGCAGACCCTCGCCGGAAGCTTTGCTGACTCTGTTGTCTGGAGGACACCGGCTGGTTACTGGGTTTATGATTTGGCCCGGAGGACATCGAGGGGGTGATTAGATCAAGTAAAACATCTATGGCCCCTGGCCTAGAAGGAATTTATAGCACTATCATTAAAGCTGACCCTTCGGTTTGGGCGCAGGCCCTGCACCAACCTTTCCGTAGTATTGAAGCCTTGCAGTGAATTCCTGCCTCATGGCAGGACAGCACTATTGCACCAGTGTTGAAGAAGGACAGGCATGACGATCCTAAGAACTATTGCCTGCTGGACATGCTAGATGTACCCACAAAGGTTTTTGCCAGGATCCATTGAAAGAACTGGAAACTTGGGAAGTATCTGTTAACATCATCCCCAAGTATCAAACAGGGTTCCTTAAAAAATCAAGCACTAGCATTAACATCTTAGCCCTGACTTTTATCATCCAACAAGCTTTGATGGTGAAGAAACTCCCGACCTAAGTACCGCATTTGACACCATGGACCACGATAGGTTGTGGGCAAAACTGCAGAAGCTGAAGGTCCACCAGGCCTGCTTAGTATGATAGTCCTGTTGCACTCCCAGACTCGGGCCAGGATCAGGTTGGAACAGCCAGGGAGCTTCACTGCTTGGATTCCATCTGTAAAGGGCCTCAAGCAGGGCTGTATTTAGCTCCTATATTGTTCAACCTATACCTGGCTGACTTGGAGGCGGCTTTAAAAAATCGGGTGGCCATTCTTCCCAAGCAGGGCTCCAAGCCGCTCCAGTGGTTAGGTTATGCAGATGACCTGGCTATTTTGAATTTGATTCCCGGAAGATGACAAGCCTCCTTGAATAATCTAAACAAATATGCTGATGTCAATTCTCTCATCATCAACATTTCTAAATCCAAAGTAATGTGAAATAAGCACACAGTAAGTATGTATAAACGTGCTTTATTCTTCTGGACCCTTGAAGCAGCCGCCACCGGGAGGGACCTACAATCAACTGACCCAGCAAAACATCACATAAACACATTACAACATATCCTCTTCCCTTATCATAATGGAATTCATCAAACACAGGAATGCAAACATTTTCCTTAGCATACACAAGAATGAATTTAAAAATGAATATATAATTCTAATTTGCAAAACAGAACCTAGAAATGCTAAAAGAACATAAACTACAAGAACACCTTAATCAACCAAATTGAACACAGTACCATTATAACACATTGGGCCTCATTACGACCCTGGCGGAACGGGTTAAACGGCGCCGTAAAAGGTGACAGCGCCGTTCAACCCGTTCCGCCACATTACCCCTCGCGGAACACATTAAGCATGCCTGGGAAAACCAGGCGTGCTTACCGGGTCCCGCGAGGGGAAGAGGGAGCAAACAACGTGCCATCTCGTTATGGCCCGTTGTTTGCTCCCTCTCCCATTCCCATTCAGCCCTATGGGGGCTGAAATGGGAATGGGGAAGGACCGTGTCTGGGTCCTTGAGGGAGGAATTACCGGGCCATCTGAACTCGGAATGGCCCGGTAAGTCCTCATTCTGAGGACCCGGACACGGATGCGATGTCGGCGGCAGCCATGCCGCCAAGAGCGGCATGGCTACCGGCCGAACTCGTAATGAGGGCCCTAGTGTTTGAATATTGAAGGAAGACCACGTCTCGATGGACGCCCCTCCCCAACACTTCCTTCATCACGCATCCTACCAGTCTCACCACCATCCTAGTCAAGCACCACACGCTGCATGTCACTCTCACCCACATCACCACCAACATCCGCCGTTCTAAAAGCAATTTCCATGGTCCTATCACTCGACATCATTGACTTCATCAGAAGCACCTTCATTGACACCGCTTTTGTCCATGTCCAAAACCACAACCCTACTCTTACTCCAGGTGGAGCCATCCTCCAAACGTACATGCCCTAAACCACTCTTTACCACTCTACTGGCAGGCAGAAATGCAGATCCCCCTTTCTGAACAAATCGGGGATTTTTAATGTGCACCCAATCACCTACCTGCACCTGCAACTCTTTTTTACCACTTTGAGAAAGTCTTACACCCTCCTGGTGAGCAACCACTCTTCGATGAACACTCTCCAAATCTAGCCCACACGGACCACCACCCCCCAACACCATGGGCCTGAGGGTGGTACCTGGCTTTCTTCCCCTCATGAGCTCGAAGGGTGATCTCCCCGTACTGACAGACGGCATTCTGCGATACGCAGCCAAATACTCTGAAACCGTCTCCTTCCAGTCCAGACCGTTCACCAAAGCAATTGTATAGCGCTCTTAATGGTGCCATTCGCCCTCTCCACCAGACCCTTGGCCTTCAGATTATATAAGGCTGTTCGATGGTGTTCTACACCACACCGCCCCAAAAACTCCCTCATGGCGCTCGAGGTGAATTGCACGCCATTATCAGTAACCAAACTAGATGGAATGCCCTCCCCATCAAACACCTTGGTGAGAAAAGCAATGACACAATCGGTGTTGACTCTACCAAACGCTGCCACCTCTATCCACCGGGACGTATAATCAATGAGTACTAGTAAGAACCGATACTCCTGCTCCAAACACTCGAACGGACCCATAATTTCCAGTGCTAGCTTGGACCACACCTCCTTAGGCACTTCAACCGGGTGCCCAGGTTGGGGACACATCACCTTGCTTTTGTCACTAGATGCACACGCAAGACAATCTTTCACACAAGCCTCCACATCACAATCCATGGATGGCCACCAGTACTACTCCCGTAGCCTCCTCTTAGTCAAGGAGCGACCAATATGCCCGGCATGGGCTAAGTCCACAATCTTGCCCCTCAAACTAACCGGAGGTACCAGTCTGACACCTCTGGATACACCCAAGGGTCCCTCAGCCAACTCACCTAGAACCTGAGTATAGCCCTTTCCTTCCAGCCTATCCTTGACCGACTCCCAGCCCTTGCTGAGGCCCTCTCTTATCCACTCTAATTCGGCATCCTTCTCACTCTCCACATCCCACACGGCTTTATCCACCGCCGGAACAATACAAGCAATCTGGTACTCGTGCAAATCCTCTCTTTACCAAATATGCTACAGGAACCAGCCCGCTCCCACACAGGCAGCCGCGACAAACAGTCAGCCACCACATTTTGCTTCCCTGGAACATACAGCACAACGAAGTTATATTCTTGCAACTCAACCAACTACTTGGCAATCCTAGGCGACACCGCAACCACACCCTGGGTGGAAAATAGCTGCACTAGAGGTTTATAGTCCGTCCTCACTACATAAGGGATGCCCCAAAGAAATGTCCTAAAATGTTTGGATGCCCACACCACCGCCAACGCCTCTCTCTCTATAACTGAGTATCTGCACTCGGCATCCCTCAACGTCCTTGACGCAAATGCCACTGGTGTGCACTCCCCTCCACACCATTGTTCCAAAACCGTGCCCAAACCTACTTCGCTAGCATCAACCGTGAGTGTAGTCTTGAGTTTAGGATCAAAGGACCTTAGACAAGGGGCCCTCTCCACCTCATCCTTCACAGCCACAAACTCTTCACCACATTCATCCGACCACACAAACCTAGCTGATTTCTTCATGAGTGCTCTCATCGCAACCGTCTTGTCTGAGTAATTGGGTATGAACTTCGCATAATATTCCACCAAACCCAAAAATGCTCTCAATTGGTCCTTATTGGTGGGAACAGGGGTATCCTACATTGCTAAAACCAACTCTGCCTTAGGACTGACACCCTGAGCGCTCAAAGTATGCCCCAAATATGCTACCTTACCCACACCAATCTTGCGGTTGGACACTTTCACAGTTAGGCCTTTCGCCTTCAACACCTCCAGCACATGCCGCAATCTTTCATCGTGCCCCTGCCTACATCCACCCCACACCAGGATGTCATCTTGAAAATAACATACTCCAGGAAAACCACCAAACATTTCCTGCATTAACCTCTTGAAAACTGCTGTCACCGACGCCAATCCAAAGGGCATATGACAAAATCTGTTAGCCCCAAATGGCGTCACAAAAGAGGTAAGATGTCTTGAGTCAACATGCAAATCGATCTGATGGTATGCCGCTGACAAATCCAATGTGTAGAAACATGTTGCTTTTCCAAGGGTCAACAGAAGTTCATTAATATTCGGCAAAGGATTCCGTCCTACCCAGATGTCCGAATTCAGACCACGTAAGTCCACACACATCCTGATACCTCCATCCCCTTTTTTGACCAAAACCACTGGAAACCGCCACTCCGACGACTCAATGGGTTCAATAACTCCTGCAGCTATTAATTTGTTCAATTCAACCTTCAAACCCTCCCTTGCCATCACCGGGACACCCCTCACCTTATGTACTTTAGGTATGGCACCCCTTTTCAACACAATTCGATGAGAAAAGCCCTTGAGCTTACCCAAGGCATCCGAAAACACCTCCGGAAACTCTACCTTAATTGACTCCGATGTCCATTGACTGCCACCCTCTCCCACCTCAAAAACACGGAGTACTGGGACCTCCCTTCCCGGGTGGATTTCCATACCCAAGGCTGCCTGTTCCTCCCAACCCAGAATGCTAATACCTTTGTGTGCCACATACAACTTCCCAATGGTATGTCGACCCTTGAATTCAAAAGTGGACAAGCTATAACCCAAGACTTCAATCGGATTTTGACCATAAGCACTAGGGTTGATATCAGCCTCTTGTAGCATAGATATATCCTTCCCCAATTTTTCCACATACACCTCAGGAGACACCAAGGTATAGGGTGACCCTGAGCCAACCAACATTTCTAAAGGGCAGTCATCCACCAACACTGAGACCCAAGGACCCTTGCGAGCCATCCCATCAACATGTAGAATCACACCATGCTCTGTTGTACTAATAGCCATGGCATCCAGATTGGAAGCACCCTCTTCCGGAATTACACTTGCCACCGCATTGAACTTACACATACGGGCAAAGTGACCCATATGGTTATACTTCCTACATTCCATGTTACTAGCAGGGCAAACCTTAGAATCAGTTGAATGGCTTGACCAACCACACTTCAGGCAACACTCCTTCCCTTTAAACCCTTTGCCACCTTGAGCGCCATTCCTCTCAATCCCCTTTTTATTATTTTCCATGCCACCACCCCTATTCCGAGGCAAAACAGCTTAAACCCGTTCCCTAGAGTTATCCTTTTCGGTGACAATCTGCACACTCGCCCTGGAGCTCTCAATTGCTCTAGCGATTTCCAAGACCTTGTCCAATGGCGGATCATTTTCAATCCAGAGTCTTTCCCTTATCTTTTGGCTACAGGTCTTCATCATTATTTGGTCCCTGATATGTTCATCCAAATTCCCCAGAAATGTACATGTGGCTATTAATTCCCGTAATGCAGTCACATAAGCATCAATGCTTTCGCCAGAAGTTGTAACGCTCATCTATAACTCTGCAGGAACGCCCTAGAAGAACACAATTGGACTTCAGAGAATAACAATTCCTGTAGAAAAAATGACAAAAGAATAACCCTCCTTAATCAGGATTCCCTCAGTAATCTAACTCTTCATAAACAGGTAGGGAATTGGTTAACCCAACACCTCAAGAAGCTCCCTTTAAGTTCTATTTTTGTGAGCTCTCCATCCTGCGTTCACACAGGGGCGCATGTCCTGAAAAGAAGTGTCTGGTGGATGCCAAGGTTTAAATCTTTTAAGGAATGACAATGGGCAAACTTAGTGGCAAAAGATAAGGCACCCTTACTAACAATAACTGATGCGGAAACCTAGCTGTGGAGGAAACAACATCAAAATAAGGTGGTTCCTAAATGAGGAAGCAACTGTAAGCAGAAGTAACCTTTCAAAACAGGCAGGTAAAGCTAATGAATGGTCACAGAGGAAACAACACACCGCTAATAGAATTCTGCAATATACTAAACCCTACTTTGAAGGGAAACTAAAGCGGCAACACAAGATATGTATATATGAACAGTGTGACACAAAAACCACCTCAGAAAATGAGCGTAAGCACGGGAGCACAGAACACAATAACTGCACACAGCTGAGGAGATGGGGAATGCACAGTAAATGGGATGACCAACACGCCAATTGCTAGTTAATTCACAAAAGTACCACTAAACAAACTTGCATAACACAGGAATAACCCGAAACAGTACTTGCGTGAGGAAACAGCTGTTTTCTTCCAGACCTCTGAGGAAGGGGACAAGGAGACTAGAACTGTGAAGTGTGAACGGGTCTAAAAGGAAAATATAACAGAAAAACTAATCTGAGGAACTATAAAATGGGCAGAACTTGAGACTCCGACTCTGACTGGAATTCTGTGAAGACCGCGGTAAGCGTCCGTACTGCAAGGCAGTCAGCAACGCGAAGCGCGAATCTCCTCAGGGAATGGCTAATTATAACAGAGGTCGATCAAAGACTAGACCTGCAAGAATAGTCCCTTATTGGCACCACCAGGCGGCCATTAAGGGAACACGTATTCCAATTGCTTTTCTATATGGATCTAATTTGAACACTAGACCTCCCAATATCTGAGTGAGGTTAACCCCTTAAGGGACCCATAGGCTTACTCTGAGAACTGGCTAGGGATCATGACAGAAGCCTGTGCCCTGGAAAATAATGTATATCTCTCCAGCACCACATTAATCCTTTTCCCAAAGCGAGTCTCCAGCTTTTTCAGCGCCGTTTCATAAGCACTTATAATGACTTCCCCTTACCCACCTCCCGGCACAGTCACATCTTCACCAGGCAAATGCCGAAAGACTCTCAAACCCTCAGTGCCAATACAGTTCAATAAGGCAGCCTCCTTCTCATCATCCGAAAACTTGAACCACCAGCTGCCCTCAAGTACACTTTAAAGGAATCCACCCATTGATCCCAAGGTGCAACAGGTTCGTCTGGCGTGGGCAGAAACGCAGGTGGGGGCCTGCCAGCTGAATGCAACATGTCAAAACGAGCAAACTGTACCTGGATGCAGGAAATAACTGGTCTCGATCTCTTTGAACTGTTTAATCAGTCACTCCCTGCAAATCATTGCATGGCGCTACACTCGCACTGAAATTATGCCAACAGCAACTTAAGTGCATGTGCAGCTCACCTCACAGGGCCCACAAATCTCATCCAAAAAGAACGTCTGCAGAGTGTTGCCAATCCACATGCAGGTCCTCTCAGCAGCTCCTCAGAAACCCCAGCCATGCCCCTTTGACAGCCCCTTGCAATCACACTATTGGCCTGCCGCAAGAAGTACACACAAGCTGGGGCGTGTTATCCAACGTCCAATCCCGACGGGGCGAAGACCAAAATACTTCCTGGAAGGCGGAGTCAGCCTTCAGTACGCGGCAATCCAAATGCCACGTTTTACGGGCAAACACACACGACAATCCTCCTTCCTTCCGTGGAGCAGAGACCAACGGTCCACCCGGTGGCCAAGGCGGCAGCACAAATCAGGGCACACAGGCTCGCAGCAGCCCCACAGGACCGCCACAGGCAGGCAAGCGCTTGGCCCCAGACCACGAATCCTCGGCACCGCGCCACTGCCCCGGCAGCGCTGCGCCGCCGCTCCACCGCAGTGGACAGCCCCAATCCACACCGGCCTCACACCAGGGCTCTACGGAGGCCCTGTCACGGGCATGCAGACGGCACACCAGCCGATGGTCACAGCAACTGACGGAATTCCCTCTGCCCTGGCAGCAGCACTGCTCCCTGGTCACCTCCTCAGGGGGGGCACCGCCGGGTCCTGCACGCACGGACGTGGGGGTCCAGGCTCCTCGTCGCTAGTGAAATACGCACACAGTAAGTATGTATAAACGTGCTTTATTCTTCTGGACCCCCGAAGCAGCCGCCACCGGGAGGGACCTACAATCAACTGACCCGTGTGGAATGTTGATCCCTGAAGCTGGAAAAACCTCCACACGCGCCAGCAAAACGTCACATAAACACATTACAACATAATGGTCTTTAACCCTCCAAGGAAAAGGGTGAATAAGAGGTTAAGGTAGGAGATAGCAAGAACTGAACTGGTGGTGGTGTCTGCTTACAAACATCTGGGCATTTATTTGGACTCTAGGCTCAGTGGCATGGCACAACTGGACCACATTAGACTCAAGTCCAATGCAGTGCTGGGGGGCATTCGGTGTTTTGCACAAAAGGAGGACAGGTACTCTTTAGGCTTTTTTGGTGCAGCTGTATTGAGCGAAAGGGCACCTTTGGTACTATACGGTGCTGAATCATGGGCATTTGTTGAAGAAGTAGGCAAATTTGAAAGAACTCTACTGATGAGATTGCTGTGGCTCCGCTGCCATACAGCAGAGGAGATGATTTTGTTAGTTTAACATCTTCCCCATTGAGCACAAAATAGCCCTTGGCTGCTTACATTTGTTTTGGAAGCTATCTAATGTACTGGAAGAGGTTAAAAGCCAACTTTATGCCAGTAAGTAACCTTGCATAAATATGGCAAACCGCAAGGAAATGGCTAATGCTCGCTCCTGAAAACACTTAGGGATTACCTTGGCAGAACTTTAAGAAATCTGTGAAGTCTATGGTACTCGGGCATGGTATGGAGCAGGCATTGGTCAACCTTGCCACTAAAAATCACGCAGCAGAATTCTTGTCTTACATTCAAGAAAGGAGTCATTCCCCTACTTACATCCAACAGTTTTTGGGTAATTACTTAGCATGGGACTATTTAAAATTGATATTTGATACTGTAAGATCATGGGAAATTGAGGTGGCATGGCACCAGGTCCCTAGAGTAGATAGAGCATGATGTTTATGTGGTGAAGGAGCACTGGAATCAGTAAGACATCTCCTATGCCAGTGTGAGGCACTGGGGGGCTAAGGGCAGCAGCGGGCTGAGGGGAGAATCTACCTGGGGATCTAGTGTGGGAAGAATTTATGAGGGGAAATAATCATGCTTGCATTGTATTTTTTACTATGTTCTGGAGGAAAATCGTAAGCATCCAGGAACTTTTATTTTGATGGGAGTGAGGAGAGTCTTTCTCTTCCGTTTTAATGTGCTGTGCATTCATTTTGCTCTGGTTTGATGTTCTGGATGTAATGTGATAAGTTGTGAAAAGGTGAATAAACTAGATCACAAAAAAATAAACAATTGTACTTAGGCTTTGAACACACACTGCCTGCCTGTGGTTTTTAAATGTATTTTGTAACTTTATTATTTGTATTTTTTGAAGATGTCAAAATAAAAGTACAACACATTTAAAAGCAGGGCAGTTCCAAAAGGCGTTGGTGTTGGTGAGAGTTGACCCCAGCTCAGCTGGCTTCTTGTCAAAAGAGGCGAGTACCTCTCACCACTTCACAGTCAGTGCCCTGAAGGTGATGCCAGGAGAAGCAAAGTTGAGCATTGACACATCCCCCTGATCACAATGTACTCGACTTGGGCAAAGGTTTGCGCATGGGCAACACAGTTTCTGTGTAGCACCAGACAGTGGAGTGGTGCACTTAGTTTCTCTTTAGGCAAAAAGACAATAGGAAAATGAAAATACATAAAGCTTTCGTCACAAGGGGTCTTATCAATTGACAAAAGAAGCAAAAGATTACTACTGATATTCCACATTTTGATGACATATACTGTACACTTACTGTGACCATGGAGAGAAAGCACGTACCAGTAGTATATGTATGTATGTATGAGAATAATCAAGTCTAAACCCAGCTGGGAAGCCACAGAGTGCTGTAGAAAAGTAATCCACCCATGGGATTACAGGTAGGGTAGAAGAGTAACAGAGGAGAACTGATGGGTGGAGGGTGTTCAGAATAGGGGACTCCAGAGAGGGAATAATAGGGGTGAATGCAGCAGTCAGCGATTGGTGAGATGTCTTTGGAGAATAGGGTTTCAGGTTTTCCTTAAGTGTAGGATGGAGGAAGCAGTCCTATCTGCATTGGTAACTTGTTATAGAGAATGGGTGCATAGCAGGAAAAGGCACGTGTCCTGTTTTTCCCATATTGCATTTCTTTGTTTGAAGGCTGGCAATGTGGTTTTTTGTGGCAAGTTGGTCTCCAGAGATGGGGAGTTTCTCAGCCAGTCTACAGGAAACAACAATAAAGTCTGGTGTCCAGTATACCATTTCTGAAAGCTGAAGAGACAACCACTAGTCACTATTACCATATTTTACCATCCATTGGCAACAAGGTGTAACGGGTATCCAAAATTAAAAATGAATGACATTCTCAAAACTCATAGTACTACCCTTCATTGGCTTCAGCCAGGACTTTTAACTGGTGAACCATTACAAGAAACTCCTAGAGCGCCAGAGAAGGAACAGAACGTTCTCTGTTTCAGATAATATGCAAAAAGCAGTATTGCTAGCCCTGGATCCCTGGAATACACTAGGAAACAACAAATGTTAACCGCATTGTTTTAGTCTGGCCATCTAAGAATTGTAAAGCTGAGGCTTTTGTTCTTCTCAAAGGCACAAAGATAACTAGGGGCCTGAGTGAATAGAATGGCTTCTGTCTATATAAATGCATATGTCTATTCCTGGTCTTACATTCTATAATGCCTCACATGTATTTATTTAGGTGTTTTACACACACATCAATACAGCACCTTGCTACAATGCAGCACCTTGCTACCTTGAAGACAGATTCATCAAAACTATCCCCACTAAGCATACCAGATCATCCAGTAAGTATCACTCTGGACTCTCTACCCCGCTTCTGCGCGCGGATCAAACTTACCAGAAATTCGGCAGAATTTCATAGCATGGCTCAAAAACTCTGACAAACAATGACTGATGTCACTTCCCTCCTGACTAACCATTGCGATTTATGAAGCACTCTGTAATAGTGGTACACTATCACCTATATGGTGTAACAAAATTGTAATACATGACTCTATGGTACTGTGTAATGATGTGTATTTAACCTGTATATAAGTATACTATCCTGCCTACTGCGTAGACGAGTGGTAACCATACGATACTATGTCACTCTAACTTTGATGTGTTGTGTAATTGGATAACATGATGATGTTGTGTAACTAAGCTCTAAGTCTTCTTCTGCAATGCGCTTTTATACCTTCGGGTCTGGAGCGCAATACAAGTAATAAAACAAACAAAACAAACATCACAGTTACAGTTGTTTGACAATGACAAATTTATTAAATCAATGTGAACCAAGATTACAATACCCAAAATGACATAAGTTGAAAAATGAAAGCCCAGAACTGAAACACAATGTTCCTGGTGGAATGTAGTCATCTGGAAATTCTATCTGGAGGAACAGGTTAACCAGGTCAGCAAGACCTATAAAAGCATTTATCTTGGAAGCAAGACAACGCAGTGTAACATAGGTTTGAACCCTGATCCTACGCTTAGAAACCACTTGCACGTATTAAGCACGTTATAAAAGAACAATTATAATTATACCATTTGTGCACCAAACAGAGGTAGCCACATATCTCACAAACTATAAGGCAGTGGCTTTTATCCATCCCGCTGTGTAGCAAAAGAATATATTGTTATTACTGCCACAGATAGCCTCCAGAACACACCACTCTCTGAGACAGTTGAAGAGTTATTATTTCTTCAAACTTAAGGGGGCTCTATAACCCCAGGATGGTCACTAGAGATTGGCAACGTCTACTGTCCAAAGCCTATCTAGCTGTTCGTGATGAGGTAAAGGTAAATGCCTTATAAGGGAACAATCTGGGGCCCCAACTTTTTGTGCGCAATGAGCGAAATGTGCATATTAAATGAAATGGTGAGCAACATCAATTTTTTGACAAAACACATCGACGCACAATTGGACGGGAAAATGATTGCAACACAAATTAGAAATGTTATAAACTTAAGACTGCTAACAGAACATTTTAATATGCAGCACTTAATAGGTGTCTAGACCACATGAAATTCTAGCAAAGGAAATTGGCAAGACCTTTAACTTAATTTGACATTAAGTGGTTGTTTACAAGAAATGTTGAGGAAATTGAGTAGTCAGTAGGACATTTTTAGACAGATCGGACCAGTCAAGCTGTAAAAAAATATAGTAGGACTAAATAAACATCACATGGGTGATTTAGGTTGGAGCACTGATTTTCAGGTGTAATTTAGGATTCTGCCTAGGGATTATCTTTAGTGCAAATGGTGCATTTCTAAGCATAAAAGACCAGCAATATTATTCCACAGTTGTTGAGTACTGTATTATGGACTGTGTTTTCTTCAGGAATGTTATAAATATTTGCAGTTCTGATTCAACAGGGTGATCACTATCCTCTTGAGTTCCTTTTCCAATGCCATAGGGTAGGCATCACAAAGAAAATGTCCGATAGCCAGAGAGGCTGGTTGGCGATGCCTAAGCTCGACAAGGAGGCATTGGAAAGAATTACTAATTCCAAAAATGTAAGCAATTCAGTGTTAAAACAGTTCACAGGCCACAAAGAACAGCATCACTTTGAGTTTTTGATTGAAACTCTCTGGGCCAGAGCTATTGGCAAACATCGTCCCCATGTTTGTGATGTCCAGGTCATCAAAGAAAGGGATGTCATGATGCCCGCTCCCGGGGAGCCGGTTCAAGCCAGGCGTCCCCGAAAGCGGACATCCAGTCCCCAAGGAAGGACCCAGCAACCCCATATAGGGGCCCTTTGGACAGTGTCCTGGCGCCTATGGTGCCAGGCTCATAAAAGACATCAGCTCATTATGGGAATGCTTGGGTGCACTTACCTGATGCAGACCATGTTGCAGGATCCCGGCCTCCTTGAAGCCTGAAAGGAACTACTTTACCTGTGGGACTAATTTACCATCCGGGCGTGGTCGGGGAAGGATACATACCTGATTGGAGGAAGGATGCATACCTGGAACTTCTTCCAAGGCTATTTAAACCCCACCCGAACAGCCACACGTGCTTCGTGTTGTTCTGCATCTAGCAGCTGGACGCTCACCGTGTCTGCTCCTGCATCCTGACTTCTGCCACGCCTGCCAGCATCCTGGATCACCTGCAAAGGAAGAGAAGAAGAGAACAGAAGAAGGAAAAGTCCTTACCTGCTAAATCCGCATCCCGGAGACATCTCGCCGACAATCCTGAAAAGGAAGACTTTAATTTAAAAGCTCATCGCGTCGATCGCTGCAGCGCCGCATTCCACTCACCTTTACAGGGCGCCTCCATGTTCAGCCAGCGATCATCCGGATTCGCAGTCACGCCCAGCGCCTAGGGAGAAAAAGACCAGAACAAAAGGTGAGAGAGAGAAAGGAATAAGAAAGCTAAATCTCCATGTTAAGACTTACCTGTTGATTCATTCCCTCTTCATTTCGGGTCCGCGCCGCATCCTGGCATTTCCGGACCCCGGCCCCTAAGGGGAAAAAGAGACATCAGCGTTAATGAGCGAATGAAAAGACATTACCAAAAACACTCATTAAAGACTTACCTGATTTCTACAAGGATTTCACCTCTCATCTCGGGTCGGTGCCTGTTCCCCGGCATTCCGTACCCGGCCCCTATGGGAAAAAGACACTAGCATTATACATTAATGCATGGACACAAGGGAACCTCTTATCAAAAACTTACCTGGAAGCCAAGCAAGTTTGGTTCTCACCAATCCGAAAATCCAGTGAAGTAACTGGATACCAACGCGCCCCTGCATCAGAAGCAGGATGGAGAGCTCGTCCTTCCAGACCCTAAGGTGAGACGCTACGAGAAATCACAGAAGGGTTTCAAGGAGGGTGAGAGGGAAAGTGGGAGGCCGATTGCATTACCCCGCAGACAGTTAATCCCCTATTTTCGCCTACAGAAGGATACTTCTGCGAGCCAGACAAGCCAGATTTGGGGCCCGGTCCAGTCCGTCTTCCGAACCCTGCGCATCACCTTAGAAGAGGTCACAGCAGAGGCACGCACGCCAGCAGCCCCCCGTGGGAGTCAGGTGAGCGTTACAGAACGCGAAGCCTTCCTACAAATTCCCACCCAGGCGCTATGGAAACTTCTGAGACTGATCAGTTGGCCCAATTACTGGGGGAATTACGGGCCGAAGTACATGCCGCTCGTCAAGAGACTAATGCCCTCAGGAGGGAATTAATAATATCAAAGGAAAGAACTGATGACCTGGCCAGACAGCTTTGCAAGGTCAAGCTGGGCAAACTCCTCTACCCGGTTCCGGAGGGAACCCCGCTCCTGTGGTTTCCAGTAACCCTGTGCAGATTAATCTACCTGGAAACATGCCGCTGGCCCCACCCGAACGCTTTGCTGGGGACTCCAAACGATTCGCCGTATTCATGAATCAGTGTCGTTTGCACTTCCTATGCAGACCTGGGGCTTCCTAAGATCAAGACCAAAGTAGCCTTTGTATTTCCATATCTCACGGCTGCGCCGACACCCTCCGGACTCATTGACACCCCAACCCCTATTCCGAGCAAAAACAGCTTGAACCCCCTTCCCAGAGTTAATCCTTGTCGTGACAATCTGATAAACCACTTCGCCTGGAGCTCTCAATTTGCTCTAGCGATTTCCAAGACCTTAGTCCATGGTGGATCTTTTCAATCCATAGTCTTTCCCTTATCATTTTGGCATACAACAGGTTCCTTCACTTCATTATTTGGTCCTGATATGTTCATCCAAATTTATTCCCAAAATTATACATGTGACCTATTAATCGTAATGCAAGTCACTGATAAAGCATCAAATGGCTTCGCCAGAAGCTGCTTAAAGCTCTCTTATAACGCTGCAGGAACGCGTCCTAGAAGAACACCAATTGGACTCAGAGATAATAAACATCTGTAGAAGAGAAAAAATGACAAGGAAAAGAATAACCCTCCTTAATTCAGATCTTCCGTCAGTAAATTAACTCTTCATAATCAGTTGGGAATTGGTTAACCCAACACCCAAGAGACTACCCCTTTAAGTTATTTTGTGAGCATCTCCATCTGGCGTTCACTAACAGGGCGCAGTTGACAAAGAAGTGTCTCTGGTGGATCCAAAGTTTAATTTTTAAAGGAATACTGTCGGCAAACTTAAGTGGCAGATAAGATAATGCAAACCCTTACAAAATAACTGATGCGGAAACCTAGCTGTGGAGAAACAACAATCAAAAATAAGGTGTTCCTAAATGAGGAAGCAACTTGTAAGCATAATAACCTTTCACAAACAAGGCAGGTAAAGCTAATGATGTCAAGAGGAAACAACTAACAACCAGCCTAATAGATTCTCAATATATCAAACCCTGACTCGTTGAAGGGCAAACTAAGCGGCAACACAAGAGTGTAATATGAATCATGTGAACAAAAACCACCCTCAGAAAATGAGCGTAAGCACGGGACACAGAAAAACAATAACTGCACACAGCTGAGGAATGGGAATGCACATAAATGATGACCAACACGCCAATATTGCTAGTTAATTCACAAAAAGTAACCACTAAACAAACTGCAATAACCAACAGGAAAACCCGATAATCAGTACTGCGTGAGGAAACAGCTGTTTTCTTCCAACCTCGTGAGGAGTGGACAAGAGACTAGAACTTGAAGTTGTGGAACGGTCAAGAAAATATACAGAAAAACTAATCTGAAGGTGTATCCTTAGTAAAAACATGTCACCCAGTGGCCAGACTGCCTTCGCGCCCTCTGCCTATCAAGGTACAAGGTCAGATGAATACGAAGTGGCCGCG
>CM010927.2:240565546-240649541 GCA_002915635.3 Ambystoma mexicanum | reverse complement strand
TGAAAATGGACCTACACGCAGAAGTGACAAAGCGTGTAATTGGTGGAAATGGCCCTACACGCAGAAGTGACAAAGCGTGTAATTGGTGGAAATGGCCCTAGCGCGTACACGCCGCGTAAGTGACGCTGGACGTGTGGGCCTGCATAAAAGGTACGTGTAGAACACATTTCCTTGTACGTGCTTTTCGTGGAGAGCGAGTGGGTGAATCTGTACTTCTTGTCGTTTCACACGCGATTTACTTCACGGCGTTTCAAGTTCGTACTCCCTGTTACCTCTGACAGCTTTTTCTCTTTTTTCTCTTTTTCTTGGTTTACCTGGGCCTGTTCCCTCAACAGTGTTTCCTTTCTACTGTTGTCCTTGTCTCCTCAGACGCGTACAAATCTTCTTTTGGCGGGGTGTTTGCCAAACAAACGCGCCTCCTTTTTCCACGTTCTTTTGTCTGGCCAGACGGTGAGTCACCGCACGTATCTAACATCTGTTGCTTGCCCCCGTGTGTAGCCTACCCCTTCAGATGTGTCAGTTCTAGACTGCGTGTGGACGCGTAGTTCGTTCATTTTATGTTACTGGGTGCCACAGCATAGTGCAGGTTTTTCTGTCTGCACACGTGGTCTAGGAGGGGTTTGCGTGCACATCATCTCCCTTTTTTGGGGGCCTCCTGTGCGTTGCGTGACCCGTCATCTTTCCCCAGGCGGTTACATTCAGCCTTGCTAGGCACTAGGTAGTTACATTACCGTTCTGCTACGACTTTGACCCCATTGCCCAGGACATAGTTACAGCCTCCGATACGCACATTAACATCGGTGCCATGGCTGGGCAGGCGAGGATTCCGTAAGGTGTGGCAAAGGTGGAAGAGCCACAAGTGGGTGGCCGTGGTGGATTCGGTAGGGGATGTGGTTCTGTTACTTGCGGCGTGACCCTGTCCCCCCATGTGTGGAGGAGCAGTCAGGGCACCCATAATCCCCCCCCCTCCGTTGAGGGTGTGATGTGGCTGACACATCCATTCTTCAGCCCTTGTTGGACCAGCCATTGTGCACCAGACCTGGCTGACTCCATGTGCTGCCTTCCAGGTCAGCAGGCCCTATGACACGTTGCGCGTTGGATGTCATCAGGCCACGTGCATCTGGGGCAGGCAGGTCATCTGCTGGCCCCAAGTAGGCAGGCGGAGAGGCTGCAGGGCAGCTGCGGCTCCATCCACCCAGCCTCTCACACACCCGGCCAGGACAGTGTCGTGCTCAGTAGTCCATTCTTGCTTGACATTCCCCCTGACACCATTACACTGGAGCCAATCCTGCACCAACTCCTTGTGAGGTGTGCATCCCACACTCTGATACAGAGTCCACCAGGGCTCCTGCCCCTAGTGTCGGCGCGGCGCAGGACACTCAGGATCACCACCACCTTCAAGCGGAAGGAGGAAGAGTGCACGTCCGGCCAGGCTGATGCCCCAGACCGGCTACACAGTCCGGACCCGTCGATGAAGGCCAGCTTCACGGATGACGAAATGAATGCACTTGTCGAGTATGTGTCCGACTTGATAACGAAATGGTCATTTGTTGCAGGATCAAGGCCACACCTGCACAACGGCAGGCCACACTGGCAGGACCGTTGCGGGACATCGTAAGTTTGCCTTGGAATCGTGAGGCGCCACAGCCATGATTGCTATAAGCGCTGGAATGACCTAAAGCGCGAGGGAAGAATAAGCTGGCCTCAAGTCATGCCGCAACCTCTAGTGACTGGAGGTGGGTCTCAGTAGTAGACTGGAAACTCTTCCACATGAGGTCGTCTCTGGACCTACGTCACGGAGGAACAGATCCAAG
Source organism: Ambystoma mexicanum (assembly GCA_002915635.3). Classification (NCBI taxonomy): domain Eukaryota; kingdom Metazoa; phylum Chordata; class Amphibia; order Caudata; family Ambystomatidae; genus Ambystoma; species Ambystoma mexicanum. The sequence goes on along the minus strand of CM010927.2, from coordinate 240,647,727 downwards.
GCGTGGGAGATCTGGCTGATTACGAGCATTGTCCGGTGAGTGCACATGCATGTGTGTGTCATCCATGTGCATGGTGTGTTGTTGTGAGGGTTCTGTTTGTGTGCCAGGTGAGCTGTGTGCGGCCTGAGTCGTATGGTGTCACTGATTGCTTCATGCATATCATCGCTGCGCAGCCGCTTTGGCCATAGCAGTATCCCTTCTGCCAACAGTAGATATCTAGCCCACAGCACGCCAGTTGCCTTGAAGTGTCACCTTGCCACATCATTGTTGCTTATTTTTCTCTGTTCATTCAGGGCAGATTGTTTTGCATTCCACCACTTTTTACTAGTGATATTCTCAGTCTCTAGTCACATTGTCTGACATGGGCTATGGTAAAGGTGGGTGATTTTGTTACCTGGATATCATTTTGTTTACACATGTCCCTGTGCAATTGGACCATTTTTGGACTGGCAGCTTCAGGTGAAAAATCAGGACCTGTTCTGAATTAGAAAGCTATTACATGCGGGAACTGGACTGAATGATAAGTGCTGCCCTCCTCTCCATCTTCACTCAATATCAATTGTACATGCCATCTGTGTGGTGGCCATGTGTGTTTCCTGGCAATCACAGGCCAATGTGTGATGCCGCTGCAGGCAGCATGCAGAAAATGTGTTTATCTTCCATCTTGGTGTCATCAGTGTGTGCTTTTGCTGCCTTCATTACGCAGTGAGGGTGGATGCATGGAGGGTTTTTAGTCATGTGGGACATGTTGTCAATCAATACTGGTTCTCTTGCTTCTCAGCCTCATTGTGTGCCATGGTGCTAATGCTGTTTCCATTTCTTTGTTTTTGTCTTTGCAGGGAGGGAAGACGCACCTGATACTGCTGGGGTTGTGGAGATGGTGCCAGACGCGGAGCGGGTCGAGGGCGACAACCACCAGTGAGGACGTGGTGTGGTGTGGTGGAACCCACAGGTGCTTGCAGGTCGTGCTCTCAAGGGGTGTCTGGCTGCACCTCCCCGAGCTGTACTCAGGTGTTGATTCGGATTGATGAGACCTACTTTGGCGTCGCAGGTGAGTGTCCGGGAGGATTTGTTTCTGTGCCACCCACCTGCACCAGGGTCAGGACCCTCTAATGGGGATGTTCAGTGTTGGCAGCTAGGCCTTTGGTGGTTACGGATGCAGGGTCACACTCCGCACATCTGCATCCTTGTTCCTGGGGCCAGCAGATCAGGAGGGGGAATGCAGTCCTGCAGCCTCAGGCAGTGCCGGCACAGCAAGGCGCCGTTCTGTCTTGCCCAGACGAGGCGTTTGATGATGCCTCTGCGCCCGGAACACTACGGAGTGAGCCGCTGGACTTGCCCGCCGCCTTTGTATATAGTTCTTTAGTTTTAGGTTTCATTTGTTTATTCTTATGATTTGGAGTCGACGGACACAGCTCCACTTTTTGTATATAGTTGCATTTTTGTTAGGGTTTTTGTAGGTTTCCTTTGTTCAGTTGGGCTCATGGACCCTTGGATATTTTGTACATAGTTCTTCATTGGATTGTTTTATTTTTAATTTTTTATTTCTTCTCCATGGAGCAATGGTGTTTGGATTTTTTTTTTTCTGTCGGATTGATTTCATTTTTAATGTGACTTTGAAGTACATTTTTTTTGGATTTGGTGTTTTTTTATTTTTTTGGACGGACATGCACCTTTTCTTTTTTTCATTGGCATTGTAGTTTGTTTCATTTCATTTGCATTCATATTTTTTTTAATACAATTTTGTTTTCATACTTCACTGTGTGGTATCATCTCATTGGTTTCATGCATGTCATGTTGGGTGTTTTCCATTCATTTGCAACCATTGTGTGTGACAGACATGGGTTCATTTGCTTTATGTACGTTGGGGGTGTAACATGTAATTTCCATTTCCATGTGGGTGAATGGGTTACTTGGTAGGGCCTTTTGGCTGTGGAGGCTGACCATTACGCACATGGTTGGTGATTGTGAGGACCTGGGTGCAGGGGACATGAGTGGGGCCTGGTGGAGGGTGCCCCTGGATGCTGGGGGGGTGGGGGTGGTGGGGGACATGAGTGGGGGCCTGGTGGAGGCTGCCCCTGCACTGCTGGGGGTGGGGGTGGTGGGAGACATGAGTGGGGCCTGGTGGAGGGTGCCCCTGCAGCTGCTGGGGGTGGGGGTGGTGGGAGACATGAGTGGGGGCCTGGTGGAGGGTGCCCCTGGACTGCTGGGGGTGGGGGTGGTGGGAGACATGAGTGGGGGCCTGGTGGAGGGTGCCCTGCACTGCTGGGGGTGGGGGTGGTGGGGAACATGAGTTGGACATGGTGGGGGCCTGCTGGCAGGTGCCCCACAGTGCTGGGGGGTGGGGGTGGTGGGGAACATGAGTTGGACATGGGTGGGGGCCTGGTGGAGGCTGCCCCTGGTGGCTGGGGGGTGGGGGTGGTGGGAGACATGAGTGGGGGCCTGGTGGAGGGTGCCCCTGCACTGCTGGGGGTGGGGGTGGTGGGAGACATGAGTGGGGGCCTGGTGGAGGTGCCCCTGGTGGCTGGGGGTGGGGGTGGTGGGAGACATGAGTGGGGGCCTGGTGGAGGGTGCCCCTGGTGGCTGGGGGTGGGGGTGGTGGGAGACATGAGTGGGGGCCTGGTGGAGGCTGCCCCTGGTGGCTGGGGGGTGGGGTGGTGGGAGACATGAGTGGGGGCCTGGTGGAGGTGCCCCTGGATGCTGGGGGTGGGGGTGGTGGGAGACATGAGTGGGGGCCTGGTGGAGGTGCCCCTGCACTGCTGGGGGTGGGGGTGGTGGGAGACATGAGTGGGGGCCTGGTGGGGTGCCCCTGGTGGCTGGGGGTGGGGTGGTGGGAGACATGAGTGGGGGCCTGGTGGAGGTGCCCTGCACTGCTGGGGGGTGGGGGTGGTGGGAGACATGAGTGGGGGCCTGGTGGAGGGTGCCCCTGCACTGCTGGGGGTGGGGGTGGTGGGAGACATGAGTGGGGGCCTGGTGGAGGGTGCCCCTGGATGCTGGGGGTGGGGGTGGTGGGAGACATGAGGTGGGGCCTGGTGGAGGGTGCCCCTGCACTGCTGGGGGGTGGGTGGTGGGAGACATGAGTGGGGGCCTGGTGGAGGGTGCCCCTGGAGTGCTGGGGGGTGGGGTGGTGGGAGACATGAGTGGGGGCCTGGTGGAGGTGCCCCTGGTGGCTGGGGGGTGGGGGTGGTGGGAGACATGAGTGGGGGCCTGGTGGAGGGTGCCCCTGGATGCTGGGGGTGGGGGTGGTGGAGACATGAGTGGGGGCCTGGTGGAGGCTGCCCCTGCACTGCTGGGGGTGGGGGTGGTGGGAGACATGAGTGGGGGCCTGGTGGAGGTTGCCCTGGTTGCTGGGGGGTGGGGGTGGTGGGAGACATGAGTGGGGGCCTGGTGGAGGGTGCCCCTGCTGCTGGGGGTGGGGGTGGTGGGAGACATGAGTGGGGGCCTGGTGGAGGCTGCCCCTGGTGCTGGGGGGTGGGGGTGGTGGGAGACATGAGTGGGGGCCTGGTGGAGGCTGCCCCTGCACTGCTGGGGGTGGGGTGGGGGAGACATGAGTGGGCCTGGTGGCTGGTGGAGGGTGCCCCTGGATGCTGGGGGGTGGGGGTGGTGGGGAGACATGAGTGGGGCCTGGTGGAGGTGCCCCTGGACTGCTGGGGGTGGGGGTGGTGGGAGACATGAGTGGGGGCCTGGTGGAGGGTGCCCTGGTGCTGGGGGGGTGGGGGTGGTGGGAGACATGAGTGGGGGCCTGGTGGAGGTGCCCCTGCACTGCTGGGGGGTGGGGGTGGAGGGAGACATGAGTGGGGGCCTGGTGGAGGTGCCCCTGCACTGCTGGGGGTGGGGGTGGTGGGAGACATGAGTGGGGGCCTGGTGGAGGCTGCCCCTGCACTGCTGGGGGTGGGGGTGGTGGGAGACATGAGTGGGGGCCTGGTGGAGGGTGCCCCTGCACTGCTGGGGGGTGGGGGTGGTGGGAGACATGAGTGGGGGCCTGGTGGAGGGTGCCCTGCACTGCTGGGGGTGGGGGTGTGGGAGACATGAGTGGGGGCCTGGTGGAGGGTGCCCCTGATGCTGGGGGTGGGGGTGGTGGAGACATGAGTGGGGGCCTGGTGGAGGTGCCCCTGCACTGCTGGGGTGGGGTGGTGGGAGACATGAGTGGGGCCTGGTGGGGGCTGGGGAGGGTGCCCTGCACTGCTGGGGGTGGGGGTGGGGAGACATGAGTGGGGGCCTGGTGGAGGGTGCCCCTGCACTGCTGGGGGTGGGGGTGGTGGTGGAGACATGAGTGGGGGCCTGGTGGAGGTGCCCCTGGATGCTGGGGGGTGGGGGTGGTGGGAGACATGAGTGGGGGCCTGGTGGAGGTGCCCCTGCACTGCTGGGGGTGGGGGTGGTGGGAGACATGAGTGGGGGCCTGGTGGAGGGTGCCCTGCACTGCTGGGGGTGGGGTGGTGGAGACATGAGTGGGTGTGCCGGGGTAGTCCCCTGTGGTGTCGGCTGCCTGCAGGGGCCGTGGAGGGTGTACAGGGAATACCTGGGAGCACACAGCCAAATCGCGTGTAGAATTTCCCGCGTACCCCTGTCATACACGTGCCCAGCCAAATCGCGTGTGAGACTTCCCGCGCACCCCTGAGATCCACGTACCCAGCCAAATCGCGTGTGGAATTCCGGCGCACGTACCCGGCCAAATCGCGTGTTGGAACTTCCCGCGCACCCCTGAATCCACGTACCCTGCCAAATCGCGTGTGGAACTTCCCGCGCACCCCTGAATCCACGTACCCGGCCAAATCGCGTGTGGAACTTCCCGCGCACCCTGAAATCCACGTACCCAGCCAAATCGCGTGTGGAACTTCCCGCGCACCCCTGAAATCCACGTACCCTGCCAAATCGCGTGTGGAACTTCCGCGCACCCCTGAAATCCACGTACCTGGCAAATCGCGTGTGGAACTTCCCGCGCACCCTGAAATCCACGTACCGGCACTTCCTGCGCACCCCTGAAATCCACGTACCCTGCCAAATCGCTGTGGAACTTCCCGCGCACCCCTGAATCCACTGTACCCGGCCAAATCGCGTGTGGAACTTCCCGCGCACCCCTGAAATCCACGTACCCTGCCTAATCGCGTGTGGAACTTCCCGCGCACCCCTGAAATCCACGTACCCGCCAATCGCGTGTGGAACTTCCCGCGCACCCCTGAAATCCACGTACCGGCCAAATCGCGTGTGGAACTTCCCGCGCACCCTGAAATCCACGTACCCTGCCAAATCGCGTGTGGAACTTCCCGCGCACCCCTGAAATCCACGTACCCGGCCAAATCGCGTGTGGAACTTCCCGCGCACCCCTGAAATCCACGTACCCGGCCAAATCGCGTGTGGAACTTCCCGCGCACCCCTGAAATCCACGTACCCGGCCAAATCGCGTGTGGAACTTCCCGCGCACCCCTGAATCCACGTACCCTGCCAAATCGCGTGTGGTACTTCCCGCGCACCCCTGAATCCACATACCCTGCCAAATCGCGTGTGGAACTTCCCGCGCACCCCTGAAATCCACGTACCTGCCAAATCGCGTGTGGAAATCCCGCGCACGTACCGGCCAAATCGCGTGTGGAAATTCCCGCCACGTACCCGGCCCAAATCGCGTGTGGAACTTCCCGCGCACCCCTGAAATCCACGTACCCTGCCAAATCGCGTGTGGACTTCCCGCGCACCCCTGAAATCCACGTACCCTGCCAAATCGCGTGTGGAACTTCCCGCGCACCCCTGAAATCCACGTACCCTGCCAAATCGCGTGTGGAAATTCCCGCGCACGTACCCGGCCAAATCGCGTGTGGAAATTCCCGCGCCCGTACCCAGCCAAATCGCATGTGGAACTTCCCGCTCACCCTTGGAATCCACGTACCCTGCCAATTCGCGTGTGGAACTTCCCGCGCACCCCTGAAATCCACGTACCCTGCCAAATCGCGTGTGGAACTTCCCGCGCACCCCTGAAATCCACGTACCCTGCCAAATCGCGTGTGGAACTTCCCGCGCACCCCTGAAATCCACGTACCCTGCCAATCGCGTGTGGAACTTCCCGCACCCCTGAATCCACGTACCCTGCCAATCGCGTGTGAACTTCCGCGCACCCCGGTATACACGCACACGTTATTTTTCTGTCAGCGGGTGTCCGTGTTTGTGGGTACCCCTTTGCACGTCATTTGTCCTGGAGGGCCACAGTATAGGACATTCATCATGGCTGTATATAGGTGCTGTTTGTTGGCGCACCTTTTGGCGCACATTTCTTACAGGCGCAGAGACGCTACCGCCTGCTTTCTTGTGGCGGTCGTGTTTGTGCATGTGCGCTGGTTTGAGCGTGCGCTTTTTTGCCCTATTCTATTCCATGAATACCTGTTGTAGGCGAGCGTGTGGGCGTTCCGCGCACTTGCACCCTGTACTTCCCCCGTGACGCCCACATTTTGGCAAGTTGTTCCCCATTCCGAGTGTTACGCCCCGTGTTCCGCCTACTTTTGTTGTGTGCGCCGCGCTATGTGCGATTTTCGCTGTGGCGTGTGCGATTTGCGCTGTGACCTGGCGCACGCCGTTAGATGGCCTGTGCGCCAACGTGCGCCGCGCACTTTTTTATCGCACATCCGATGGTTTTCTCGCGCACGGCCTTCCATGAATCGATGTGCGCTGCTTTTCGTGCGATTTTCGCACTTGCACTGCGATTTTCGCTATTCCACTGCAATTCGCACGTTTTTGGGCACTTGCGCCGCGCTAATTATTCCATGAATCGGACTGTCAATATATATTGAAAGGCAACACTTCTCGTATTCCCTTGGAGCAACTCCACATCAGACATTATCCCCACATTATGCACTAAATATTGACTCCTCTTTAGCTTCGTCATTGCCAATTGGCGATCAAGTGCAACTTTAAACAATATAACCTGACAGGGTTCACTCAAGGGCACTTACCAGGAGCAAAAAGATATTACCTATCGTTCCTCCTTTTCAGAAAGTCTTTACTATGCAAAGACAATCCACACAAATCCCTTGAAATCTGAATTATGCCCAATCCGCCTTCGAGACAGATCCTGTAGAATATGAAATGTTCTCAATACTTGTAACCTAGACCCTAACTAGGACTGTAAAGTCCCTCCCCTTTCCTACCTCTGCATGTGTTTTTTCTGTCTACTGGACAGTTAGCTATTGTTGGAACTTCGGGAAAGGCTATTGCTCATCTTGGCTTGTTGTGGGAAGTCGGGCCACTAAGGTGGCTATAGTGTGGACCTCATATCATTGACTACCCAGCGCACCAGGATCACGCTGTTGTGGGTTTTGGGATAGGCTGCACTGTTGAGGGCTTGCACTCACCATTCCTGTTACAAGCTGCACTGTTGCTGGCTCATAAGAGACGGCTCCACATGTATCGTTGTGCTCGTGAAGATCGCTCATGAACATGCAGTGGCAGCACAAGGGAAGATCCACATTGTGGGATTCAAGGTAAGCCGCGTGTCCTTGTCATATTATGCTCTGTAATATGTTGTGCATGTCTGAGGAGTATGAGAATGGTTGAGAATCACAGGAGCAGGAGATTTGGCCATATGAAAATGGTGGATATATACCTCCTCTCCTCTTAAAAGCTACTCTGATCAGCAAGGGTGGGGAGTATAAAACGTGCCACTCTACTCAGACCTGATTTTCCAATGTTGGTGCTAAGTCCAGGATGTCTGGCATGAAGCATTCCGAAAAAAGTAGGCATGCTAGGCCTTCACCTATGCAACATCACTATAAGCATAGGAGGTGCTCCAGGTCCCCAGATCACATGTCAGCAGCCTGGTTAAATTTTCAGTTGCTGGGGCAAGGCAGGAGTCTATAAACAAAGCTGGCCCAGCTGCTCAAGCCCTATCCCCGGGACCATTTACCCCATGTCTTAAGGAAACACGCAGGTAACAACAGTGCGCAGTACAAGAACCTTTACATAACATAACATTACAGGATAATGCAACGAGGCGGTCACAGAAGAGACGGATTCAATGTCATGATTAAGAAGGGGACGTGTTTGTAGGAAAGTATGTGAAGGGGAAGGAACATAAAGTCACACATGTGCACGAACATTAACTTCCCAGTGGCCACTCAGCCACCAGAAAAAAAAATCTTCAAGCTATTTAAGAATCTCCTGATTTACTCTTTTGCCTTCCATGAGGACATTGATACTGAAAAACCTTAATTTCCCGGTTACCTCTTTAAATTAGACCTAGTAACAAACTTTGACAAAAAGTACCTATGCAATGTCTAGCTGGAAACCCAACTGGGGGATGTGATTTGTCAAAGTAGTTTTTTTCCCTGATGAAGCTACCAGAGTGGACCCAATAGATTCCTAGCACCTTTAAGTGTACCTATTTATATATTCACTAACAAAACACATTGTTAAAGGGACCTTATGGTTAAGTTGCACTAGCAAAAATCTATGAAATTCAATGGAAAAACGTTGTTACAGGGACGTTATGGTTACAGGTAAAACTGAGAAAAAAGAAACGTAATTCGATAGTTATGGTAAGCTAAGCAACCATAACTTGTGCTACCAGTGTGCACTGCAAGGACTAACACCCATGACTTCAAAGATGCCATTACAAATCTCATTCATGACATTACTGATGACATCACATGTGTGGCTCCCTCTGTTTTGTTCACTACCATAAGTCGGCCAGGTGTTTTTCTTCGCTAACATTCAGGAACAAACAATTCAAAAGGTTCTACATTTGTGTACGCCACCCTTCTCATATGTCCTTAGACTACTTTCCTTCCGTTTCACTCACATCATATGATACATACACAAATAGGGGAGGAGGAAAGCGTAAAACACAGCACTAGTTTGTGTGCATGAAGATAATTAGTTATGTTATGAACAATTTCTGGTAATACTGCACCTTTATAGCTTACTTTAATTCCCTTGTATATGGTCATGTTTGTATGCATTGTGGTCTTTATGGTTTCTGTGCAGTAGTGCAATTATGTAGTTATAAAGGCAATGGTAGCTACTTCTTACATGTTTCACAGTAACCAACGAATGCATTCATGATTTCACTATGTAACATGGAAAGATTTTGAAGGTTACAATTCCATGAGGCATGGTGCAGACAATGGCTACGTTTGCACATAAGTTCCTTCATGTACAGTGAAAAGTGTGTAATACAATGGGGTGTATAGCAATGCATTCCTCCATTACCTACTTATCTCATCATAGTCCTTCCAATAATCTTTCATAGTTTTCTGCCGCAATTACAATAACAATCCCTTGTAGAGGCTTCCTATTAAAACTACATGCACATGTGATGTCATCAGTGATGTCATGAATGAGATTTGTGATGGCATCTTTGATGTCATGGGTGTTAGTCCTTGCAGTGCACACTGGTGGCACGAGTTATGATTGCTTAGCTTGACATAACTGTCGAATTTCGTTTTTTTTCCAGTTTTACCTGTAACCATAACGTCCCTGTAACAACGTTTTTCCATTGAATTTCATAGGTTTTTGCTAGTGCAACTTAACCATAACTTCCCTTTAACAATGTTTTTGTTAGTGAATTTCATAGGTTTTTAGGAGGGCACTGTAAGCAGAACGTTCCTTTAGCATAGAGTTTTCTGTAAAGAGGATAGGTATTTTGTACGGCAACATAACCATAACGTCCCGTTAACAAGGGTTTGTTACTGATTCCTTGGCTGCCCTCATGACAAATGTGTGGAAAGGGCAAATTGTCTGGTGTATGTATCGATTTGCGCTACCCCTTACTATTCCGAATACTGTTGGTATATCGTAGCAATTACAGATGTACATAGTAAATGTTGTTTAGTGTGTCAGTAGGCTCTCTTTTTCTATTAACAGTGCATGATAAATCTGTGATGCACACTACTAGCCGAGATGACTACAGATGAGCAATATGGACGTTTCCTAGGGAGACTGCACCTGGTTGGCGTATGTGCAATCACACTGCAAGTATCCGTAGGACTCCATTAGTGACTGCATGTCTGCATCTTCAAATGCACTTTTAAGTAGTTGTGGAAGTGCACGTGTTTCCGTTCCACACCTAGACCCATGCATAGGTCATCCACTGTATGCTGGTAACACCGCCCTGTCGCCAGCCCTACAGATTCATGCAGTAGGCTACCGCTTTTAAAGAACTGCTGCCGACTTCATGGGTGGCTCTGCAAACTTACCAATGTGTGGGTAAAGCACTCCTAACTGTATAACGGCCACTACTAAACAAGGAACAGCAACCTGCAGTGTCACGTGGGCGTGTTAAATGTTGCATTACTTTGATTTATCTGCTGCTTGCCTTTCCATGACCCGTGAAACAGATACATTTTGTCTGCACTCAGCAGTGTGACGGAAAGTATAAAGAGGTCGCCTGCCTGTTGTACAGTTGAAGAAAACATGTAACTGCAGGTGGGACAGTTTGTAGTAAGTCTGTAAAATGGCAAAGCTGGTGCACCTTCCTCATGCACATACTAGTGCATGTAAAGGCAAGTAAGGAAACAGCAGAATATTCAGAGCGCAAACAATCTAAGTGGTGGTTTCAAAAGCGCTGTAGCTGCATGGGTCACACACAATAAATGGCTTTCTGCTGCACGTAACGAAGCTCTGTTTCGCGTTGTTGTAAACATTCTTGTATTCCACAATGTATGTTCATCCGTGATTGCTACCCCTAACACTGATGGCGTACCATAAACTGTCTGTACTGCATGCTACGACAACTATATGAAAACACAAGAGACCAGTGGGCAGGCTACCGCCCTTCCAACAATTACATACGGTACTTTCATGTACAGCATTTGCCACATCTGTTGCGGACAACAAGAAGGGCACTCCTGTAGGGCAGCAGAGCTGTAAAACAACCTTTGCAAACCATATGCTGCGCTACAGACCCTTACCCCGCAAAGGGCATACTGCAACGCACTATTGTGCAGAGGGAAAAGTACTTGGAAGTGCGCGGGAACGGTCCTTACAGGAGCATTACAATGACTGCCACCTATGTAGGTGAGGGCCACCCTATAATTCAGTCTCCCGGCACATCCCCTATAGTATCCATACATGTGCTGCCCATTCTGCACTTGACCTTTCCTGCCGTTCCATCTGTGGCGTGTGTGAGAACACCATAATAAATGAAAATGAACTGGGAAAGGAAAAGAGGTAAATAAAGAAAGCACCTTTCACAGATCAACAACTGAATTGGCAATGCACGCATGCAGTGCGGGAGGCGGGGCAGTGTGGTAAAAACTGTAGTTCAATCGGTTAGAAAGGGGGTCGCTGTACAAAGAGGTTTCTTTACGTGTTGGATTGTGTTTTCAAGAGAGTCAGTGCGCAACACGTACTACAAAACAAATCACTACTTTCAAGAAGGGCACCAAGCCAATTTAGATGGGGTGTGCAGAAATCGGATGGCAGGCATAGTAAGATGAACGTTATAGCTGGGGAAAAGTATTCGTGCTGTCAAACGTCATATTCCCATGGGCGATGTATGCCATAGGCACATGTCGAACAAAGGCACAAATACACTTCTTTGCAATGTACCGCGCTGTCTGCATTCACGGACCAAATAGGAAATGACGCTGCCACGTCGGTGGCTGCCTAATGCGATAGAAACTTATGCAAGACATCGGAAACAAACGCATGAACTGGGCAAGTGCCTCCTTCATCGCAAACTGCTCTGAAACTCGTGTAACAAGTTGTGCAATTTTCCCTCTACAATGAACAACAATAATGTCGGCATGATTACGTATCACCAAAGAGTCGCACAGAGAAACCAAAATCAGGCACTTCATTGTAGCTACTGCATAGCAGTACACATGCACATTATAGATTGAAAAATGAGTAGCCACTGCACAGTGTTTTCCATTCACTTTCAGTTAATGTATGTCGGAATCCCCTAAAACCTGCACGCTGTGCCTCGTGAAACACACAGCCATAACCGCACCCTCTGCATTTCTGTTGACAAATACACTGTGGGGCACAGTCTGTCCATACACACCACACCCGCAAACTTTATTGCCCAATCCCATATCCTCTGCAGGCCCATTTCTATGGCCGTCATCTTCAAAAGCGGCGTATGTAACACGTGCCACCCTGCAACTATCACGATATTCGCTGACTTTTCGTGCTGTGCGCGTGCGGGAGTGGGGGGAATTAAGTTGTAGCTCTTAAAGAACTTTGTTCTTTTATTTTTTTTTTAAAGGTGCTTCCCCTAGAAACACTTTTTTTGCGATTTTCATACGTAAATGTGTGTTTTCAACTTCAGCTCACATTCTTACAATAGGGTCTTCAGTGCAGTTTGTAGATTGTGAAACAACGTTTCATTGCCACTGTGCGACAAAGACATTCCATTTGCTATGAAAAGGTGTATGTATCGCGGACCAATGTTCTCATTCTCACAGGAGAACATCCAGCAGCACTCAAGAAGTCACACATGCTTCTGTTGATGAGACCCCTTCCGACCTCTGGCTGGCGACAGGAATCATTGGAATACTTCCACACTATTCTCGGGGGTATACATGAGAAAAGCACCTTGGCAGTAGGAAAAATGTGCTGCACTGCTTTCATCGTAATCTTCAGTTGACTAAACACACGGGAACAAGGCATGTAACACAAAAAGAAGGCTCCAAAGTGCACAATCACAAAATGTACAGTAGCCGAAGAGGCCACGCGTCGACATTCTACAAGCAGTCTGCCAAAACAGCACGATTCGACACTACACCACAAAGCGTCCACTCCCTCCAAACCAAAATGGCAAGCCAAGTCTTCTTGGAGGGCATACACGCACAGATCTTCCACAAAGCCATCACCCACGAGGAAAACTGTGCATCTTGCCATGTTTGCCAGCCGCAGTACACAAAGTAATGGAAAAAGTGAATGCTGCCCTTTCCTGTGAAGCACACCCAGAGCACCTGATTGGCCAAAGGCCATAGTCCCATTCCCTTTGGCCACCATGGTAAGAAGCGCAAAATGTGCCACGTGCCTTTTCCGAATGACGGCGAGTGCCAAGTCCCGGGAAGAAGGAGGACTCCTTCACCCTATTGGTGCTCTTTTCTGTGACATACACCCTGAGCACCTGATTGGCCAAAGGCCATAGTCCCATTTCCATTGGCCAGCATGCTGAGAAGCGCAGAATGTGGCCTGTGCCTTTCTCCAAGTACCGCAAACGCTGCAGCCCAGTAAAGCAGGAGGAGTCCATCTACCTATTGGCGCATTTTCCTGTTACCTACATGCTGAGCACCACCTGATAGGACAATCGCTACAGTCCCATTTCCATAGGCCAGCATGGTGAGAAGCGCGGATCCCCAAGTACGTCGAGGGCCGGGCCCGAGTGAAGCAGGAGTCCCTCTTCCTATTGCCGCACACCCTAAGCATCTGATTGGACAATGCCCACAGTGCCATTTTCGTGGCTGCCACCTGCAAAATCGCCGGGTGTGGCTTTCGTGCTGCGTGCGGTTGTGGGGGAATAACTTGCAACCAGGGTAGGGGGACTTTGTGGTAAGGGGCGACTCTTAAAAGAGCCTGTTGTTTTTTTTTGTTGTTTAGCTGCTTCTACAGAAACACTTTTTCGTTTTTTATTAGCTTTTGTGTTTTCTTGTGCTCACATTAGTATAGTAAACTCTTCACCGCATCTTGTACACAAGCAAACAAAACTGCATCGCCAATGGGTGACAACAAAATGCCTTTTTCTTGGAAAAACTCTGCATTTCCACAACTAATGAGGTAATTGTTGCAGAAGAACATTCCACGAGCGGACAAAAAAGTAGACATGCTTCTGTTGATGAGACACCTCCCTGCTTCTGGCTCGGAACAACATCCATGAGCAGTGGGCCATACTCTTCGTGGTATTATGGATGAGAAAAGCACCTTGGCGTTGGGAAAAACCATCCTCACGACATCCAGCAATCTCCTCAGTCTGCTTAACAAATCAAAGCAAGCCAGGTAACCCATATGCATGCCGCCGTAATGGATGATGATAATATCTACTACTGCAAAACTGGCGAGGTCTTTGCAAAGTGCATGCATATTGGCGAAATTGCACTCATACACAGCGTTCAACAATATGTCCACTCCTTCCAAACGAAAATTGCAGTCAAAGTGTCTTTGCAGGGCATAGTTGTGCAGACCTATGACAAAGGGATCACCTACAGTCAACACAATGCGTTTTGCCATGTCAGCCACCCTCAGTACGCAGAGTATAATGTACAACAGTTTCACCTCCCCTTTCTGTTACCCACACCCACACTACCTGATTGGCTAATAGCCACACTGCCATGGCAATTGGGCAAGGTGGTGTAAAGGGAAGATTTTGGCATGTGCGCCTCCCAAACTAGCACAAGGGCCACACCCCTGTAAAGCTGGAGCAGTCCTTCCTCCCTTTGCACTATCTTCTCTGCAGCTCTACTTCATTGGGTTACGCGTAAATAGGTACACACGCATCCACCAATCGCATCGAAGCCGCCATCATCCAACACTGTCACTCCTGTACAACACTTGAAATGTGCTGTTACACATTTACAGTACAAATGTCGTGCCATTCCATAGCACGTCCACTACAAAGTTCAATGGAAGTATGCATTATTTCTCCATCCGCATACATCCACATAGCCACCCAGGATGTGGCACGTGTAATCCTGAAAGTACTGCGTAATTCACTACCTTTTCGTAATAGTGAGTGATGGGTGGGGGGTAAACAATATGAAACTCGGTGGGGGATGCAGCCTTCCAGCGTACATGTATAACGTTTTTTTTGTTTTTTTTTTATGTGCAAGCAAGTTTTTTGTATTTTCTCTTTATATGCGTTTCTGTTTGCCTCTCCTCACATTTTTACCACATTCTGGTCAATGCTTCTTGCACAGTGTAAAATAAAATGGAATTTCCAATGGCGCTCAAATAAATGCCATTTCTAAGAAACCACTGCATATTTTGTGACCTCATGATCTCATAGTGGGTGGAGAACATGCCAGCAGTCTGCATAAACTCACACATAATTCTGTTTATAGCACACCTTCCGGACTCTGGCTGGGGACAAATTACACCGTCATGGACCCATACTTCTCTTGGCGTTATGCATGAGAAAATGACCTTTGGCAGTAGGAAAAATACGCATCACTATGGTCAGCAACCTCTTCAGGTGACGGAGTAATCGTCCACACGACATGTAACCCAAATGTAGACTTTCATAGTGCAGCACGACAAAGTCAACGTTTGTGACGGACGCCACATATCTGCACAGGGGAACCATCCCACCGAAACTGCAGTCACCCTGACAGGCTCAGAAAGCGTCCACTGCTTCCAACCTGACATTACCAGCAACGCCTCTTTGCACACAACACCTGTGCAGATGGCACAGAAAGGTATCACTGACGATAAGAACTGTATGTCTCTCCATCTCGACCACCCTCACGACACAGTATTGGGACGAAATGGTAACGCCTCCTATTGGCCTATTTCCCTCAATTCCATTTGCCTTTCCACCCTGCTCATAATGGCAGGATGTGTATGTGCGCTTTCCCATCTACAATGAGGGCCACAGCCCAGTAAAGTTCATACAATACTTCTTCCCATTGCACGGTCACTTTTTGCAGCACTCCCCCATTGGGTGCTGTCTAAATTTCAAACACGCATGCAGCAATCACATACAAAACCTCTGCATTGCACACTGTCATTTCTATGCACCACTCCATATTTAATGTTAAACACTCTCAGTACACCTTCCGTTTGATTGCAATGCCCTCCCACCAGAATCTTCTGATAAATAATGCATGATTGCAGCATCCACAAAGATCCTAAGACGCACCCAGCACACCTTTGGCCATGCACACAACACTGTTGCCCTTTCCACACCCACCACAACACAATACATCCAAGCAAGCAACCATATGGGCACCCAACATTATGCACAAACGTCACATAGCACTTCTACCCAGCTCCCCCACACCATAAAACACCCATTCACAAAAACGTGTCTCACCTAGCAGAATCCACAAACATATCACAGCCTGCACCACCCCTACCCCCTGACATTCACAAAGTATTGTGTCACTGGCAACCTATGCACAACAGCTGCACAACATTGGGCTTACTTCAATAAATCTGAACACAGAAGAGTAACCAACCAATTATAAGCTGCACTTCAACCATACCCACTTCCATACTCACATTACGTACACACTGCACCCTGTGGCCACACTACACAATTTCTCACTGCACCATCTCCTGCCGCACACCAAATACTGTAGCATGTTGCAACTATCACCACAACCATGGAATGCACAATACACGCTTTTCAACTCACTTGTGCTGTAGCACGTCCACAATGTGTTCCATACCCATTCTCCAAAGATCACCACCCTATGCCTCATGCACTGTCAAACCTGCATTGCTCCAGTGGATATGCTCCTTGCACGCATTCCCTGCACCGTAATGCAACCATGCATGTCAGCATGTCACCAACTACCACTATAAACATACGCACCACTGGCACCAGCACTCCTAACAAACCTCCACACCGCAATGGACATGCACAGGGTTCCATGCAACAGTTACCATCATGTATAAACATTACACTGTCTCTGGCACCCCTACACTCTTTCATTTACATACTATTGTCTTACCCACTTGCACTCAGAAAGTATTGTGTCACTGCCAACTTAACCACAAAATGGTTACAACATTGCCCATACTGCAAGCATTGTGCACACAGCACACTAGCCAAGCACATATAAGCTGCCCTTCAACCATACCCTCTACCATACTGACAGTATGCAAACACTACACCAAGTGCCCACTGCATGACTTTTCACTGCAGCATCTCCAACCACAGAGCACCGCCATGGAGCTATGCAGCAACAAATTGCAACAGGTACCATAATGTACAAACAAAACACTCTCTCCTGCCTCCCTGTGCAATTAAAATTACATACTATGGGCATACCCACTTCCATTCACAAAGTATTGTGCCACTGCCAACCTACCCACATTCTGCCCTATAACGGCTGAAATGTGCTCCACAACCATTCCTTACATGTCACCACCCTCTAACTGATGCACAATAAAAAATGCATTACTGCCGTGGGTGTCCTCAAGGCCTAGGATCTTGAGTGCATGGCCTACGGCCTACGGTCTTCGTCCATGCATCCAATAGTCTAGGCCTGAACATACCCACGGCAGCATAATGCCACCATGCATGTCACCATGTCAGTAACTACGATAATTCACATACACACCACTGCCACCAGCACTCCTACCCAACCTGTACACTGCCATGGTGCTATGCAGCAACAAATTGCAACAGTTAACATAACGCCCATGTGAGCAGCTAACATTATGCAGAAACGTAACATAAGTAGACAGCAGCACTTCACCCCAATTCCTCCACACCATAAAACACCAATTCACGAAAACAGGTCGCAATTACCAGAATCCACAAACATACCACAGCCTCCACCACCCCTAAGCACTGCCATTCACAAAGTATTGTTTCACTGGCAATCTTTAAGAGCTTCACAACATTGGGCCTACTTCAATAAATCTGCACAGAGCAGAGTAACCAACCACATATAAGCTGCACTTCAACCATACCCAATTCCATACTTATATTACGTACACACTGCACCTTGTGGCCACACTACATAACTTCTCATTGCACCATCTCCTGCAGCACACCAAATACTGTAGCATGTTGAAACTATCATCACAATCATAGAATGCACAATATGCGCTTCACAACTCACTTGTGTTGCTGTAGCACGTCGACAATGTGCGCTACACCCATTCTTCAAAGATCACCACCCTGTGCCTCATACACTGTGAAACCTACATTGCTCCAGTGGGTATGCTCCTTGCATACATTCCTGCACCGTAATGCAACCATGCATGTCAGCATGTCACCAACTACCACTGTGCACATACGCACCACTGGCACCAGCACTCCTAACCAACCTCCACACTGCAATGGACATGCACAGCATTAAATGCAACAGTTACTATAATGTATAAACATTACACTGTCTCCGGCATCCCTATGCCCTTTCATTCACATACTATTGTCTTACCCACTTCCACTCAGAAAGTATTGTGTCACTGCCAACTTAACCACAAAATGGTTACAACATTGCCCATACTGCAAGCATTGTGCACACAGCACACTAGCCAAGCACATATAAGCTGCCCTTCAACCATACCCTCTACCATACTGACAGTATGCAAACACTACACCAAGTGCCCACTGCATGACTTTTCACTGCAGCATCTCCAACCACAGTGCACCGCCATGGAGCTATGCAGCAACAAATTGCAACAGGTACCATAATGTACAAACAAAACACTCTCTCCTGCCTCCCTGTGCACTTAAAATTACATACTATGGGCATACCCACTTCCATTCACAAAGTATTGTGCCACTGCCAACCTACCCACTTCTGCCCTATAACAGCTGAAATGTGCTCCACAACCATTCCTTACATGTCACCACCCTCTAACTGATTCACAATAAAAAATGCATTACTGCCGTGGGTGTCCTCAAGGCCTAGGATCTTGAGTGCATGGCCTACGGCCTACGGTCTTCGTCCATGCATCCAATAGTCTAGGCCTGAACATACCCACAGCAACATAATGCCACCATGCATGTCACCATGTCAGTAACTACGATAATTCACATACACACCACTGCCACCAGCACTCCTACCCAACCTGTACACTGCCATGGCGCTATGCAGCAACAAATTGCAACAGTTAACATAACGCCCATGTGAGCAGCTAACATTGTGCAGAAACGTAACATAGGTAGACAGCAGCACTTCACCCCAATTCCTCCACACCATAAAACACCAATTCACGAAAACAGGTCGCAATTACCAGAATCCACAAACATACCACAGCCTCCACCACCCCTAAGCACTGCCATTCACAAAGTATTGTTTCACTGGCAATCTCTAAGAGCTTCACAACATTGGGCCTACTTCAATAAATCTGCACAGAGCAGAGTAACCAACCACACATAAGCTGCACTTCAACCATACCCAATTCCATACTTACATTACGTACACACTGCACCTTGTGGCCACACTACACAACTTCTCATTGCACCATCTCCTGAAGCACACCAAATACTGTAGCATGTTGCAACTATCATCACAATCATAGAATGCACAATATGCGCTTCACAACTCACTTGTGGTGCTGTAGCACGTCGACAATGTGCGCTACACCCATTCTCCAAAGATCACCACCCTGTGCCTCATGCACTGTGAAACCTACATTGCTCCAGTGGGTATGCTCCTTGCATACATTCCTGCACCATAATGCAACCATGCATGTCAGCATGTCACCAACTACCACTGTGCACATACGCACCACCGGCACCAGCACTCCTAACCAACCTCCACACTGCAATGGACATGCACAGCATTACATGCAACAGTTACCATAATGTATAAACATTACACTGTCTCCGGCATCCCTATGCTCTTTCATTCACATACTATTGTCTTACCCACTTCCATTCAGAAAGTATTGTGTCACCGCCAACCTACCCACATTCTGTTCGCAACACTGGCCCTACTGCAACCAATCTGCACACACCACACTATGCAAGCACCACCCTCTACCGAATGCAGAGTCAAACATGCGTCCCTGCGGTGGGTATGTTGCAGCCCTACACTCTTGAGTGCATGCCCTACACCCTATGGCCTTTGGCCATGCACCCAATAGCCTATTCCTTCCACAGACCCACCGCACCTTCATTCACCCATGCATACCACCATGTGCCCAACTACTGCATTCCATCCGCAGCGCACAGCCACCTGCGCTCCCACCCAACCTATGTCATGTGCAATTCATTCCCCTTCTGCAATTGACCTGCCACCACTCACCACGTAAAGAGGTTGCTACAAACAGCTTGCGGTAGAAGCTATGGGGCAGTTACGACAGCTGCCTCCAATCACCACACAAAGTACTCGCTTACATATGTCACATGGACCACTTCTCACTCGTTCCCTCCCTTATTGCCGCCAACGCATTCCATACGGTACATTTTCCAGACCCTTCCGCGCTGCACTGTCCTCCGATACACCATGGCGTCTTTCCCAAAAAATGTTGACACACACCATGCTTCCCTCCAGCCAACGACCGGCTGCGTCCAAACTTCACCAACTTCTCCAACAGCATGCTGTACCGCGGGCCAATGACACTTCTGTCCGCGGAACGAACCCGCATGAAATCTCGCCTAACTCAGAGCTGGCCATATACTTTTTTTGCAAAGTTTGGTGAGGATTCGTCCAGGGGAGCGAAGTTATAAGCCGCCGAAAAATTGCTCTTCCTATGAGTTTAGCAACTTAACCATAACTACACGCCCGCTACTGCGTGTCGTGTAATAAATGTAATTGTTAGAGCTACACCCTATAGGGGATATGCAGCCCAAGCACTTCTTTTGGATTTTGAGGCTCTAGTTGTGGCATGCCAGGATGGAGCTGATAGTTCCAACTTGTTTGAGGTAATGAAACAGCATTTCCAGTACCTTTCCGTCATTGATTACAACATCCTGAGAGGTGAAGCATCAGCAGGTAGGTCCTCGATGGCAGCCACGTGACACCTTTGCCTAAGTAATTGGAATTCAGAAGCCTCAAGGTACCCAGCTCTAACCCAACTGCCATTTTCAGAGCGTTTTTTTTTATAGGGCCTCATTTGGGCACTTCTATGGAAAAATCCTTCAATGTCCGGAAGCAAGCTGCCTCCGACAGAGTTAGTAGTTGCTTCATCACCCCTACATCTTTCTTTCTGTGCTCATCCTTTCAGTCTACTTGAGAATCCAGAAGCTCCTTTAGGGGCCGTGATCAGGGCAACTCCTCCAGGAGACGATCAGCAACAGCCCCAAGCATGAGTGGGGACCGAACTTTCCTGCCGCCCGCTAAGGCACGACTATGCCTCAGGTGTGAAGGTGGGGGTTTATCTGCAGGTTTTTTCGGAAGTATGGCAGGACATTCAAGATGCTTTGGCCATAGAGAGGGTCTGTTATGGGTATGGGCTGGAGTTCAAGAAACACCTAATTTTTCTGGCATTCTATGGACACCTCATCCCAAGGGTCACATGACGATAAAGGCACTTTTGCAGAGGGTGGACCGTCTTCCCAAAAAGAGAAACCTTTCACAAGTGTTCCCTAGGAGAGAAAAGTGGATTGTTCTCAGTTTTCTTTCAAGTTAAAAAATTGTCAGGAAAACGCAGGCCCTTGATAGACCTGAAAAGGCTGAATCCGTTTTGCAGACTAAAGGCCATTCCATATGAAGAAACTGCAGTTGATCATCTCGGCTGTCCATCCGAGGTAATGGATTATGGCCATAGATCTGGAAAACGCATACTTCCAAATACGACTTCAGGAATCACACCAACCATTCCTCAAGTGGCTGTAAATGCAGCTGTGTATCAGTTCCAGGTCCTACCACTTGGCCTGTCTTCTGCCCCATGGGTTTCACCAAGATTGTGGCTCCTGATGTTGGTCACCTGCACAAAGAATGAATCTGGCAATGTGAGCACAGCATTTTGCGAGGGTTTGCATACTCCTGCAATGGTATAGGTTTTGAATCAAATGAAGTAGCCATCCCTGGTTCCTTCTGCAGCCATCCAGTTTGTTGGAATCACTCTCCTCATGTATGATGGCAAGCCGTGTGTCTTTTGCCTTCAGAAACACCTGCATCAGCTCCCAAGCCTTTGGAAAACACCGGAAGATTCTGGTTGAGAATTAAAGGGGATGTGGCAGCCTGCATGGCAACCAGGGCTCAAGTCGAAGGACCATGCAGGTGGACTCTGTCCACCCCTCTTTTGAGAGGGTGGACCTCGTCCCTCCTGTATGTTTAAATAAAAAATAATAATAGGCTGCAGTGCTGGGATTTGAACCCTGGCTGCTATTTGAACCTCACTCTTCTGAAACAAGACACTCAGAACCACGGCAATGGTTGGAAATAAAGCTGCAAAATGGCTCATATGACACCTTTCTGTACGGAACGTGTTTTGTTACACGTTCTCAGATTTAAAAGGTGTGTACATTTTATTCTTAAGCTGCAAACGAACATGAACATTGGTAATGCATTTTTGTCTGTGTGCTTTTTTCAATAGTGTAAGACAAGCCTGGATGAAATGTACATATTTCACATTGATGTCCCGGGATGTCACTTCCCAATCCTGGCCAGAGTCCTCCACTTTTATTTTAGGACTTGAGCCCTGATGGCAACAGTCCCATGGGCCTGCTTCCATCGAAAGCCCCTATGGGGCATGTGCTGGTACATTGGTCCCCGGCTTCAGGCAATTACAATACCCTGATTTCAGTCATGAATGAGCGCGGATGCTCTGTTGACAGGTGGAAATTCTTCATCACCTTCTGGCAGGGGAAGGCTTGAATCCTGAGGCCCCCTTGCGATAGACGATGGACAAGGCCAACTGGTGGGCCATGTTAGGCTCCCTGTCCCTCGAGGGACGTTGGATTTTGATGGAGACATAGGGGCACTTGAATTGTAGGGCATTATCTGCCATTTTAATTGCTTTCCAAGCATCATTGAGCGGTTAGCATGTTTTGGTCGGGACCGACATCTAGGTTGCCAAGTCCTATATCAACTGTCAGGGAGGGACGAGGTGTGGTATGAGGATATTAGAGTATACATTTTGTGAGCTAGATGTAGCTGTGTGTTTTATGGTCATATAATGAAAGGAGTGATTGGGGGTAAATGTTAGTTTGAGCTCATACCACATAATGTGTGTATTATTTTGATGTATTTCAATGGTTAATGTTGAGTATTTTAACAAAGAAGTGTATGTTTTCTACGTATATTGTTTTCTTATTATCTTCCCTTTTAAAAATATACCTATGTGCTGTGATTACTTTTTTATTTGTTATTTGTAATGTTGAAGGAATGTTACCCCTGCTGGTATTGCTGGGAGTCTTGATTCTATTAAAAACACATAGAGGCGAGCATTAGGCTTCAACTTCTTCAATCTACTCTTCAGCAGTTTCAACACTTCAAACAGAAAGCAAAACAAACTTTCCATCTCCATAAGTTTTCTTTTTTTTAAAACTACATTTAACTTTTTACTAGTCCATTCCTTTAATCCATCCTATTTCCTGTCTGTAGCCCTCCTAGCTACTCCCTGTGCCAGGCTCCACCTCTTCTTTGGTTGTCTTTAACATAATTTGGACTGGGACTACTTGCAGCCCCTCCGCCAATTAGGATGCTCAACCGTTCTTCTGGTTGATTCCTGGGGAATCAGAAAGACACCATTAGGGAAGGAGAATGCACTACCCTGTTCCACAGTAAGAAGAAACTTGCGTTAATACACCGACTATAGAAATGCATGCGCTTGGTGGGAAAGTAATGCTCGCCTCCGTGTCTTTAACAGAATCAAGACTCCCTGCGCTACTAGCAGGGGTAATCTTCATTCTATGTCAAGACCGGAGGAAAGCATTATGCTTGTTCAAAGCTCTGCACTATCGCCTCTTCTACTGACGGAATTGGTTTAAAATAAAATGTCTTAAAATCACTCCACCAGTCTGCTGCTTGCAGGATGTCCATGAGAGGAACGTCTGGGGCGACCGCCTTGGAAGCCATGGCTTCCCCTTACTGAGTGTGCCCTGAACCGTGTTAGATTGATTCCTGCTTGCCACATGATTTCGTGGACCCACCTGGCGATGGTGGACATTGCTACCACCTTAAACGGCTTCCTGCATGCAATGAGCAACTGAGATGTCCCTGCTGGATGGTGTTCTCATACTCCTTGATGCATGGCAGAATGTACAACTTTGGGTACCTGGGCATATAAGGGTATGAGATGTAAGTGGAATTCTTCTTGGTCCTTTTTTTTTGCCAGGGTAAAGGTAACCCCATCGCAACTGCAGGTCTTTCTATCTACTTCCAGAGCTCTGACATCCAAGACTCTTCTACACTACACCAGACACAGTAGCCTCGTTAATTTACCTGACAGCTGTACCATCCAGAGATATTGGTTTGCAGGCCAGTCCGAGAAAACCTGCAACATCAAGGTTGTGTCCCACAATCGCTTGTATCTCGGTGCCGGGGGAGTGCATAACTTAGCTTCCTTCATGAGCTGCACTACCGCAGGGTGCTCTCCCACTGGTGAGACGTCCACCACCGCATGGCCAGCCGAAATAGCTGACCTGTAAACTCCCAACATCCTGAAGGCCTTGCCGTCCTCCAGGAGGGCTGCTGGGAAGTTCATGACTGATACTACAGGGGAAGCAATTGGAGAAATACCTCTTTTTGTACCAGCCTTCCCGCTTGTTGCACACCATGTCGTAGCTCCTGCGAGTGGAGGGAGCCCAGGAATCAGATATGAGCTGGGAAGCGAGGCCCGAAATGCCCGGCATTGCCCATCTTCTCCCGACACCCTGGAGGCCATCAGTGACAGCGCATTCCTCGTTCTCAGAGGATGATACAGTCCAGCTGGGTCTGTGAGTAGTTGGACGTTTGACGGGAGAATCTGCGGGAAATCCGAGGAAAGTTCCATCAACCATAGTTGTGACTTACAGACAGGCGCTACGATCACTGTTGCATGTCACCCCTGCAAGGGGACATGGTATCTTCCTGTGTGTTGTCTTGGTCACGTGGGGAACCACGTGACCAAGTTAATAAAGAGGACGGGCTGTTTCCGGGCTCGTCAGTCAAGACCAACCTGACTCTGTGTGTGTGTCTTGGGTAGCACCATGCGGGTGCCCCACCACGTGTGCTGGGCCCAAGGACGGGGCCCAGCTCCAGGACGGTGCCCCTGCCGGGCAACGCCGTCCGGACGGTGCCCCTGCCGGGCAACGCCGTCCCCAGGTGTTCCCCTGGCCCTGTGAGTCGGGCCAGGGTGCCGACCACGGCCTGGGTGCCCCCAGAGGCAGGGCCGCGGTAGGCCGGTTGCCACCCGGCTCATGTGCGGAGCTCTGGTGTCCCCGGAGCGGGTGGGATGAACCCCCACCCTTTTGTGAATGCAGCGTGAGCGCTGCCCGTGTGTTCCTGGTCGGCTGCCACCCGACCTAAGTATGGGGCTGCCCGGTGATCCGGAGCAGCCCCCAACAATCACTACTGTTACTTTTTTTCGCTGCGCACTTTCGTGAACCCCCTGCTCAACATCACGAATGGAGGGAACGCATAATGCAGTACCCCGCTCCATTCCTGCAGGAACGTGTCCGTGCCTCACGCGCTGGTTTCCAATCTACAGCTGAAGAACCTGGGTGTCTGAGCATTCAGCCTGGATGCAAACAGATCTGGGGAGGATAGCTTTCGGGCAACGTGCTCGTCCTTGAAAACAAAACGACACGGCGCAACACAGGTTCGATCCCCGGGTCCGCGCTTAGAATCCTCTGGGTATTAAGCGCATTATAAATAACCTATCATATCATATCATGTGTATCGGACCCCACAACTGATCTAGCTGTTGAAAAACGCTCACATCAAGCTTCCATTAGCTGGAGTCCATTAGGTAACGGGAGTTCCAGTCTATTACTACATTGAGTGACCCTGGGAGATATTCCGCTGTCACCAAAATTCCAAACTGCAGACAAAATTGCCAAAAATCCTTCACCAGCGCTGCCCAGAGTCTGGACCTTGTCCCCCCTAGATGATTTGCGTACCTGACCTCTGAGATTTTGTCCATCCGCAAAAGGAATTAGCAGTTTTCTTAGTCCTTTGTAAAAGCCTATATCACGAAAGACCCAGCTAATAGTTCTAGACAGTTTATTTGTAGCTCCAGCTCCCCGGGTGCCCATTTGCTTCCTGTCTCCAAGATGCTGCATCGCGTGCCACCCAGCTCTGTTGGCATCTAACTCTGTGATCAGGTCTGGAGTGTCCCTAAAAATAGCGCATCTGTTCCACGCTTCCATGTTCTGTAGCCACAACGCAGTTCTGTGCGGGACACTTTGTCTAGGGGGACCATCTGGTAATATCTGAGACCCTGTTGCAGATGCCTGATCTTCAATCTATGCAGGGATCTGTAGTGTAGGGGCCCTGGAAATGTCGCTTAGATGGAGGACACTAAACATCCCCACTACCCTGAAGTAAACGTAGCGAGAGGACCTTCTTGTCCTGACATGTTCTGTGCTCCTCCTTGATATCCCTTATTGATTTTGCTGAAACTCCAGTGTGCCCTCTTCGTATCTATTACAAAGCCTAGGAAGTCTATCCTTTTAGCTGGGTACATATCTGACTTCTTCTGATTTACCAGGAAGCCTAGGGATGCTAGGAGATTCTTCACCCAGCCTATCTGGTTTAACGTCTCCCTGTTGTCTGCCATAAGAAGGATATCATCTAGATAAATTATTATACAAATCCCCTTTTCTCTGATAGCCGCTGCTACTGGCCTCATCAGCTTGGTGAATGTCCACGGGGTGGATGCGAGCCTGAATGGCAGCATCTTTAATTTCCAGAATGGCCCTTCCCACCAGAATGCTAGGAACGGGTGGTATTCTGGCGCCACTGGAACCGTCAGATAGGCAACTTTCAAGTCTGTCCTTGCTAGAGAGTCGTCTTTCCTAAGAATATCTCTTAGCTGGTGAACGCCTTCCATCTTGAAGTTCCTGTATATCACCCAGCCGTTGAGATCTTTCAGGTTTATCACCGGATGAACCTTCTCTTTTCTGTGCACCAGGAACATATTGCTGACAAACCGGGGGCCCCGCGGTCCACTGCGTTCTATCGCCCCTTTGTGCACAAGTTGTTTGAGCTCGTTGTGGAGGAATTCTTCCTCCGCCTTTGACCGGACCATGGGGCTTGGTCATGCTACTTGGGTAGGGGGGTGCACGAAATCTAGGTGAAACCCCTGATTTGTTTGTAGCACCCACGCTTCGCTGGACAACGCGTGCCAGCTTTGCACAAATTGCAATGTCCTCCCTCCCACTGGAGGATAAGTGCAGTGAGTCTCTCTTAGCTGAGATCAGTCCTTGAGAGTGAACCGCTACTCTTCCTCTACGACCTCTCATGCTCCTTCCTGTGTCTTGACTCCCAGTAATGGGACCTGCCCCCCTGGGGTCTGCGTGAAGACGAGAAGTGACCAGCTGCTCAACCCTGATAGCGACCGTTCCCGGCAAAAACTCTGCTCGGGAAGATTTTCTTTATGTAGGCTTGAGCCTTCCCCAGGGAGGTATATGTGCCCACAAACCTCCCCGTCTCCTGGGCAAATGCTTTACTGAATGGGAGGCCTTGTGCTGCTTCGCCAGCTTCATAGGTGGCGAGGTCGCTCAGTTTCGGATCGATTTTCAACGGAACACTCCTGTGCCTCTCTAAAGAAATGGCACCGTTAGCATTGCCTAGGAGGCATAGTGCACACTGGGCCCAGCTTGCTAGTGTCTCCGTCTGCATCTCTTCTCTGGTGTCTCTAGCCCGCTCGGCTAGATACATTATTTTTAAAACGGCCCAGTGATGTACAGCAACTTCTCTTGGAAGCTTCTCCGGGACCCGCTCATCCCTTTTCTGAGGTCCTTAGAGGCTTTAGTGACAAAAGTAGGCATTTTAGGGGCTTCAGGTACTTTTCCTGCCAGATCTGGACGAAGGTATTCCGCTTTCATGCGTGCCCTGGTATCCTTATCCAAGGCTCTCCTGATCCTCTGTGACATGTATTTGGCAACTCTCGGGAGGGCTGCCAGTCCAAGGACCTAGCATTCCGGATATCCCCTGGATCGAACATGTCTGACATGTCATGCTCTTGCACCTCTAAGTGTTTCTCCTTCCTGGCTCTCATGCCCCCCACTGGGGCTGGCTCTCGCTTGCTCGCCTCATCCTTGGAGGATGCGTAAACCTCTTGCAATTCTTCGCTTGCATCCTTGCCTGCATTGTCTTCCCCTGGGAGGGGGGTGAGGAGGCTCGGCACTGCTGCCCTTTGGAGGAAGGCTTTCCTTAGCTTACCAAAGGCGTCAGCTGCCTCTGGGGTCTGTTGGTCTACTCCATGGTGTGGACCCAGGGGAGTAGAAGAGGATCTTCTCTTCTGGGTCATGTTACTCCCCTGAAGGCTCTCTTTCGTGGTGGTGGACTTCGTGGACGTGCTTTCCTTAACAACATGGTTGCTTTTGCTTTTATGCCCTAGGATAGACTGGGTGGCCAGTCTTCCTGAATAGGCCTCACGCCTTCTGCCACAGCTTCCACCAATGAGTCCCCAAGCACCTACTTGAAACTGAGCACCAGGTTTGCTCTCTGCCTGTTCCTTTTCGCTCCACTTTTATTCCGACATACTGGAGGCTGGAGGGCCACTGTCCAGTGCTGAGTGTCTGTGCCTGAACTAGAGCAGGCTGGTAATGCATGTCCACTGGGTTCAACCTAGTGTCAGCGTGGTCTGCACCCCCAGCAACAGGCTGGCTGTATCTGATATCGCACACACAGTACTTCAGCTGTCACTTGCAACTCTTTACTCTGAGTTGTTTTCATAATAATAATTATTATTTGTTTTTATCATGTTTTTCCAAATGTCCTGCTGTCTCCTGATTTTCACTGCCCCTCTTATACTCTGGTAAGGTGTAGGGGTTCGGCAGGCCTCTGTTTCTCCAGTGACATGCTTCCAGTAGCTCCAGCTCGAGCCACAGAGCTCTGTGTTGTGTGCGAGTGCGCCTGGCTCCCTGGCAGCTGATCACAGAGAGTCGCAGTGCCCTGGCCAATCTCTGCACGGGCTTCATTGTGTTAGATAGGCTGCGTGCCTATTTAATTTGCTCCGTAATCAAGCAGGCGAGAAGGTGCTCGGTATGAGAGCCATCGCTGCTGCGGCCAGATGTCTTAGCTTAATCAAGAGCTGCGTTGCGGCTCCACCCCCCCTTCCCAAGGGAGTGGGCCGCTGTCACTCTGCCGTGCGAGTCCCCAGGAGTGCAGCTAATGTTGTATGGGTTGCGCTCGGCGCACTGCAGTGCTTATATCGTTCGCCCGCGAGGACCACAATGAACAGTCTCGTGGCACGAACTCGACAATAATAATGCCTATGCTGCCAGAAACGGGTCCAGCGAATACGCTCACCCAAAGAAAACGTATGGAGATGGAAAGTTTGTTTTGTTTTCTGTTTGAAGTGTTGAAACTGCTGAAGAGTAGATCAAAGAAATTGAAGCATAATGCTCGCCTCCGGTCTTGACATAGAATTAAGGTACTTGGATCTACCAAATGATTAATATGCTGTAATTGTAACATAAATCTGTATACAACATTTACTAAACTAATTAATTTTGAAGAAGGATAAAATCACAAATAAAAAGTAATAATTACACTACAAAATAACAAGACTGTATCCACAATATAAGCAATGAATTAGAACATAGTGATATAACGATTTTATTAATAAGTGTAATGTGAAATACAAATTACAGAATACAAGGTACGCCTACACTGTACAGTAAAGGTAAACAGCAAATGGAACCTTACTATATCTATTGGTCATAAATACCCAGGCACATATATGTATGTGTCTTTTAGCCCTACATGTTTCTGTCTCAAATGCTACTGTTGCTTAGACTTTCTTCAGGGGAATAAGGTAGCAAACATGCCCCAGCAGGGTGGCATCCATAGCTGGTAACGGCTGCCAGCCCAAGCCTAGCTAGCCGAGAGCGAAGCAAGGGCCTCAGCAAAGGCTGCGGCCGTTACCAGCCTTTTACGCCCCCATGCTGGGGTGTGATTGCTATTCACATCCGTGGTTTGCCTAGGATGCAAATCGTTTTTTATTTTATTTTTAAACAAGTTGGCCACTGCCATCAGAAAAGGGACTAAGTCCCTTTCCATGTCTATCACTCCTGGGAGCCAGAGGAGCACCGGGCCGGAGAACAAAGCTCTGGAGCAACAGGTAAGTGGGCAGGGGGAAAGAAGTGGGGAAGGGATTTAGTTTGTTTTTGGGGGTGAGGGGTTGAGGAGGTGGGTAGGCAATAGGGAGAGGCTCCCTGTTACCTCCCCATATTAAAATAAAAAAGATGGCACCACCCAGGGAAGGTCCTCGAGTGGCTGAAAACAGCGGGCAGAAACCGTGAATTCTCACCCACTGTTACAGCCATTTGATTGGCTGAGCGCCTCTTCCCGGGTGCAAATAGTTCTTGTTAGAATTATAGCTGTGTGGGAATCCTTAAATTGATAAAGCATTTGTTTGTTCAGAATCCATGTTCCTACATTTGATAAAATGGTATTTAAGCCGTCAATCTGTGGAGCACAAGAAAGAATATTTGAATTTATTTAGAAATCTCTCATATTCAATTATAAAAAAAAAAAAAGAAAAAGTGGAGATGACTCTCTCTGAAAGTGTGGTCGTTACCTCTACTTCTTTGCCAAGCCAATGTTAATTTGTTGTTCGTAATCTGCCCCCTGGGTATATAATTTACCATCTGCTATTGTTAATTTGCATAAAAAATAACCATTCCTCACTCTTAGCTATTTAACACTGTAGCTGAATACCATTATTTTCACCACGGTTGTATTTGACTTTCCTTTTCATTGACTTTCTGTTGGCTAAGACATTTCTCTTCTTGCAAATCTTTGTTTCTCAAATCTTGTATTCTCATTGTGGTGTCTTCCATTTTTACATGGCCAGTCTTTCATTCTGCCAGAAAAATAAATGAATACCCCAAAAAGAAATAGGTTTAAATAAATGCACTTCATGTTGCAATACTCCATCAGTTTTGCCTATCATAGAAGAAAAACAAGAGGAAAGGAAGCAGCTACGTCTCTGTATGTGCAACGTCCACAATGTCAATTTCACACAAAATGGAACAAAGTATGGACGCCATAAACCATGTGGGTTTCAGCAGTGCTTAATTTGTACAACAATAAGTGCCAAGGGTCAAATGTTTTCTAGCACGTCTGTGACCCATCGGGACGGGTTGCTTCTTGCCCACTGTTGACAGTGTTTCTTGTTGTATCCTGGCTTGCAACATTATGTGTTACTACTAACCTCTGCAATTGTATTTGTTCTCCCCTCTTGCTTCTCCACTCTTTTTGACTGCTTACTCTCTGTTCTCTCCCCCTTCCCCTTTTCCTATCTCCTCCCCTCCTCCCCTTACTTTCTTCTATGCACTTACTCTATCAGAATTGTCCCTGGACCTAGTATGATAGCAACCTCGTTTGTCTCCTCACCCTCCTTTTACTTGTTCCCACACCAGCACTATCAGAAATGTCATTAGGCCTAGTACGATAGTTGCTTGTTTTGTTCCTCCCCTCCCTTTCTGCACCCCTCTCCCTCACCTTTTGTTTTCTCCAGCTCTACCAGAAGTGTCGACAGGCCTAGTATGGTAGTCGCCTGTCTGTTTCTATTTCCTTCCCACTCTCCCCCTCCCTTCCTTATCTAGGAGCCTCATTACACGGATGGCGGTGAACCATGGTGCTACTAGCGCCATGGTTCATGCCGGTAAAATACCGGCACCGCCTTGGTGGAAAGGGGAATTACCGCCCTATTCCAAGTTTGGCGGGGCGGTAATTCCCCCTTCTACCATTGCCCTTCCCCATTCCCATTTCTGCCCCATAGGGCTCTATGGGAATGGGGAAGGCGCTAATTACGGTACTGCAAATTGCGGTACCGTAAATAGCTCCCTGGTCCCTTTGCAGGTTGGTTTTTACCGCCTGCAAAAAGCAGGCGTTAAATTCCCCAACCTGCAAAGGGACCTCATAGTAAGGCGGTAAGGATTTACCGGTACCGGTAAAATACTGGTACCGGTAAACCCTTACCGCCATCCGTGTAATGAGTCCCTATGTCTTAGCTCTTGCACTATCTGAAATGTCGTCAGGCCACGTACGATAGTTAATTTCACATCCTTACTGTTCATGGCCTGTAGGAATGTCATTGTATTTTCCCCTGTATCCTCACTTGCCTTGAAGCGCTTTGAAACACATTGTGTATAGGCGCTATATAAATAAACTATCATATCATATCACCCCTGGCTGTTCCCTACAGTGTCAATATGTTTGGGTTTAAAGTTGAAACTCCCACTTGCTCACTGAAGGAATTAGATACATTGCATTTGGCAGATGTGCGATTTACAGATACGATTTGACATAACATATTAGCTGTATGTCGAAATTAAAGAAATACTTTTAGCACATAATTGTTAACATTTTACTCTGATTATATGCAAGTGGAACATATTGCCCATCTGTACACAGGAAAAAAGAGCACACATGCTGTCTTCTCATGACACATTTGTTTGGACAAATGCTGGAAACATCATTAGTGAAGAGATCCACTTGCCTGGTAGTAAGCAGTGAGACTGCAGTAATTTCTTCTTGTATAATGGCACCTGTGATAGGCACTCCGCTTCAACAGTGGCCTTTCACTGACCTTGCCCTTGTGTTGGTGGCTGATGGCTGGTGACTGTCCCGTTGTTGTCAACACACCCTGCTGTAGCAGTGCTTCTGGTTATTACAGTAGTGAAGTTGCACCAATGTCATGCACGCTGTTGTTGCTTTTCATGTGACTATGATTGACAGACAGTTAATAGAATAAAGTTGCCAAAACACCACTACATGATCACACTGAGACTGATAAACTAAGTGCCAGGGCTCCTAAATAAGTGCCAGAGCTTGGCCTTGGCGCACACCCCCACGAAATAAGCACTGGTCCTCACTTAAAAAACAATGCACGATAGTGTCCAAAATTATCCTGTTATGCTGTTCCTAGCAGGTGTAGGGAATGTGATTGTTTTCTGCACGCTTTGCAGCGCATCCCATTTGTGAGTTCAAAATATGCATTCGAAGTGCATAGAAACGCTTCCTTAGTTGCACTAATGTGCAAAGGGGGAGATAAATGTGATGATGCAATCATTCAGATGCATTTTATGCACAGGTGTTGGAGATGCGCTAGTACATCTCATCACCTGCTAAAACAGGTTTTTCAAATCAGGCCTTATGGCTACATTACTAATCACACAGATTTTAAGAAAAGTGGCATGTCTGCTGTTTTACAGTTTATAATTTATTATAAGGCACGCACCATAGTTTTCTGGTAAACCATTCAAAGCCATGAAAAGACAAATGTCTCTTCTAAAACAAAATAGAAATATTAAAAGTTGCCTCATCATGGATTCAAAGCAAATGCAGCAGTATTGGGACGTACAAAGGACTGCAAGAGCTCACTCAGTAAGCCAGGTCAGATCTGCAGCCTAGTGATGGAACAGACTTAGGGTGTCATTACAAGTTTCCTGCAAAAACGCTGGAAACAGTTATATAGTTGCACTGGAATTACTGGCTCCGACATCAAACTGCAGTTGTTTCCTGCAGAAATGTGCTGGAAATCTCGATACCAGCACCCAAACTACCAGAATCACTGGCGCCAGAAATAGCATCATCTTAGGAACGGGAAGTTTGCAGACATCCCTTTAAAAAACTCAATCCACTTTAAATCCTGCACTTCCTGCTGTCATCCACCCCATATGAAAGCACAGACATGCCAGGAAGTGGCAAATCACGAGTCCCGGAAGTCCGGCTTTGCAAGCCGAAGTTTGCAGAGCCCGAGCTGGCTGCCCGTGCGGACAATGTGTTCATGCATGCAGAGGCCTTATTTGGGGCTTGAAATCGCAGGACCAGCAACAAAAGGAAGAAGGACATCTGGCAGGAGGCGGCCGACAAGGTCATAGCCATGGTGACTGTCCCACACACACCATGGGACTGCTAAAACCGGTGGAACGACTTGTGGCTGAAGGTCTGAAACATCCTGGGCGCCCATCAGAGGGAATCTGCTGCCACAGGAGGAGGGACGGTGGTACCTCTGACCCTCTGCCTTGGGAGGAGACGTGCATCTCCATCTTGCACATGGAGGGCATCGAGGGAGTCGGAGCAGCAGAAGCCGGAGCTGGCACTCAAGGCAATTGTGGTAAGTACAACAAACCCTATGTAAATGCAGATGCTGAGTCCAAATACATGTATCCCCAGGCAGAGAAACTCCAAATTGGCAAGAGAACAGGTCCAACACATGTCAGTCACAGCAAATGGGCCAATCACACACATGCCAGGGATTGCGGGTAGACGTAGCCATGCAAAAGCATAATAGCCAAAATGCATTTCCCCACACATGGACACATGAGTGCCCATGTGTGACAAAGGAGAACAGGACCGAAATCATAGGCCCACTGTACACACAACAACAAGCCACCTTGGCAGACCAACAGTCAATGTGCGCTCCCACCACCCAAATGTAGAAGCACTCATTGGAGCAAACAGAGCAAAGAAACAGCATGACAAGAGCAGGACACACACAATATAGCATGAGTGTAATGCAAGCCCGCAGATGTGACTCCCAGAAGACTAACAGCATGCTCATCTCACCCCAACAAGCACATCCTCTGACAGCAATGCGCCTGGACCATGGTCAGGGCCAGCACGTGCAGGCAAACCTAGGAGGGCCACACCCTCGTTACCTCCTGGGCCAGCACCACTGTGACCTCCTGCGCCACCTCCACCACCAGCTGTGCCAGGACCACCACAAGCAGCTGTGCCAGGACCACCACCGGCAGCTGTGCCACCACCCCTGCCAGCTGTGCCACCACTACCGCCAGCTGTGCCAGCACCACTGCCAGCTACCGCCAGAACCACACTTGTGGTCAGGGGCCCCACTGTCCCTCCTGTGCCCTCCACCATGGGCACACCAGCCACCAGGCCATTGTGGCCGGTACAGCACAGAGGAGGACAACAATGACCACACACACTACCCAACACCCTCTTTTAACCCAGCGCCACTGCACAGCCCCCTCCTCTACCCATGGTCTGAATCCAGGGAATGAATGTGCATCTACGAACAATGGAGTACTGTCATGAGACGATGACGACACTTGCCCAACAGCAGCTTAGTGAGCTGAGGCTGCTGCGTGAGTGCACCCAGGCCTGCAGCCACAGGAGCGTACATGCACAAGGCTGTACAACTGCTGCCCTAATCCTTCTGGTACAAATGGTCAGCAAATGGAATGAGAGGATCTCGGCCATGTTTCAGACCCTCTCACACACCATTCGAGTCTCCCTTGATCACTTGCAGAACCAGGAATCTGACCCGCCACCCACCACCACTACCCCCGGGAACTTGCAGCGGGGCAGCCCAAGTCGCCCTTCACAGCGGATTTCTTTGACACCTGGGCTGGCCAAGAGCCTTGCAACGATGAGGCAGCGCAAATAACACTTGGCGTGACACTTTGGTTCACTTTGTGACTATGGGGTGTTTGGGGAGGGGGGTGTGTGCAGGGTGTGGTGATGGAGAGAGGGTCTGTGGGGGGTGGGAAGTGTGTGTGTGTAGGGTGAAGGAGGGGTGTGTGTTGGGAGAGGGTGTGGGGCTGGAGTTGTGTGGAGGGGGAGGGGGGCACAGGGTGTTTGCTTTTGCATTTATTTTCAATACATAGTGTACAATTGAAGTAATGAGTGGGCATTCCTTATTTTGGTGCAAGTATTTACTGGATGTGTGCATCATATGGAGTAAGGTGCAACGGAATAGCAGAGTGAAAGGGGTACTCAGAAAAAGTTATCTGTGAGTTCTTGATGGGCCATGTGTCCATCCCTGGCCTCCATGTGCACGTGCATGTGCCCGGCTGGTGCTGCATCATCTGAATCATCCTCTGGTGGAGGAATGTCCAGATCTGGGGTCAGGGGTATGTCGCGATTGACGCAGATATTATGCCACATTGCACAGGCCAGGACTATCTGCTCCACCTTCTCTGGCCTGTACATCCGCTCACCCCCAAACCGGTGTAGGCAACTGAAACATGCCTTTAAGAGCCAGAAGGTCCGCTCAATGGTCCCCCTAGTCCTCACATGCGCCCTGTTGTATGCCATCTCCTCCTGCATCTGGGTATTCCTCAGAGGGGTTGTCAGCCATAGAAGCAGCGGGTATCCTGAGTCACCTGCAAGGGGTAAGGACACATGTGTGGGTAATGATGCTCGGCAGTGGTGTGGCCTGTGACAGCGGAATCTCAACAGTCAGTCTGTGCTTGCATGTCCCATGTCTCACCAGGACATACATCTCATGACCCTAGGTGGCTTAGTAAACAGATTCACTGGCATTGCAGGGGGTAGTGTTGCATTCTGGGACCTGTAGTGCTTTACATGTGGATGTCCTTTTGGGTTTTAAATGGCCTGGTCAGTGACTGACACATCTCCAGTCATGTGGTACTCCTGTGTGCTGTGGCCAGTCAATTTAGGTGGGTGCTGTTCCTTAGAGCCATGAAGAAGTGGGTTGATCCTGGGAACCAGGCACAGCAGTGGGTGATAGTCAGGTCGGCGTCACAGGTCACCTGAACATTGAGGTAATGGAACTGCTTCTGGTTCCTGTAGACTTCCTCTGAGGCATGGGTGGGCACCAGCTCTACATGCATGCAGTCAAATGTGGTCACCACATTGGGCATGCCTGCAATGGAATAGAACCGTGCCTTGGTGGCATTCAGCTATGTCAAACGTGGTGGGGAGGGCAATGTGCAGGAGGTCCTCCAGTACCTGCACCAGCACTCTAGAGAAGGCAGGCTGTGAAATGGCATGCAGCTGGCCCACGGCGTGCTGCAACGTGCCACTGCCCAGGAAGTGCAGGACCAACACCAGCTTCAGCAGCAGTGGTATGGATGTCCTGCTGCTGATCCTGCTTCCAATGTCCTTTTGGATGTGGGTCAGGAGGTCATGAATGGTCTCCCTCTTTAGGCGGTACAGGGTAATAATCTGGCTGTCTGTGAGGGACCAGGGTGTGGCCCTTGTGTGAGGGAGCACAGCATGTCTCAGCATCACCACCTGCATCACCTGTATCCTCCTCTGCCTCCTTCTATCCCTGGCCTACTATGGCCACTGCTGGAGCAGCTGGACATCAGCATGGAGCAGATCCAGGCCCATGGTAGCGGCAATGAGTGTCCGCATGGTTGTGTTGGAAAGTGTTCTTGGGAAAGGTGTGGCCCTTAAGTACTGTTCCTGTGGGCATTGGGTGCACCTGGGCAGATTGTGTTCACCTGTGGCCTTATTTCCCTCACCTATGTCCTTTCCTCAGCTGCTCTGAGGGGATGGTATCTCTACCATGGTTTTCCCGGTATTACTGGCATAAATCTGCCAGTATTACTGGCATATCTATGCTTGTAATGTGCCGGTGGTACCATGGTGCTGGTATTACCAGCAAAGGTTTCTGGTATTGCCAGTAATTCTGGCAGGTGTGTTCCGGGAACTCCTACTTTGCTGATATGGTAAAAGTGCTGGTAAACAGTATTACCAGAACTTTTAACATTTACTGCCAAAGTTGTAATGACCCCCTTACTCTTTGGAAGTGTGCAAGAAACTGCAAAAGCTCAGCCCGAGGACTGTCTACTTACAGAGCCTGATTCTTCAGTACCTACTCTGTAATTTCTAAGCAAGGGATCAGAAGGGCAGTGCCAGCTGTACCAAAGAGAAAGCCAGAGGTAGCTGGTGCTATTTTTGGTGAACCCTTAATTTGGCTCCTACTTCCTTCTGCATGGTTTAGGGGTATCTGTATAGTCTGATGCTTATGGATTTTCCTGGTGAGGTTTCAATCCAATGTACAAATCTGGACAATTTCCCAGTTTATCAACACACACATCTTGAAAATGGTGGTGGTAGTTTTGCATCAAGAGTAAGTTTAGTCCTTCCAGGAACCTCATGAATCAGAAAGTATCAGTACACACTCCTGCAGTCACCATCAACCTAGAATCATCAGAGTCTTTAAATGCCTTAAACCAGTTGTTGTGAAACACCTGGGAGATTTTGTGGACCCTGTAATTCAGGACACTCAGGATTTCTGAGACTAACTAAGTCGTTTTTTTATAATAACCCGTAGGTATCTAAGCACTGCAATAATAGTTGTTATTATTATCCCACTTCGTGGTACTCAATTTATCGACCATGGAAGGATGAAAGCTGAGTTGGCCCTGTCGGGATTCAAACCTGCGTCAGCAGGCCACGCACAGATGTCATAACGAGCGCTCAACTCGCTGTGCTATCTGACCAGCTATATGAACTCTGTATGGTTTGTGTCACTCGGCAAGAAGTTTACTTCAGACATCTGGAGAAGGCCCAGGATCTGATCCCACAACTTGAAAGCTTTTTCTGCTTCTTCTAGCTGCTTTATAGATGTTGATGCACCACATGGTTTATAGTGATAATTTCGACAACAAAAATGTCGAAAGTCAAAATTTCAAAAAAAAATCCCCCCAACCCCCTTTTTTAAATTTTTGTTACATTTTTCCCTTTTTTTTAACTCCCGAACCCCTAAAATAAATATATAATTAAAAAAAACGAAAGTCGACATTTTTGTCTGTCGACATTTGTTTTTCGAAATTATGACTGCCCACCGCACCACATCTCTCACCAATTGGAGCTGCTCAGCGGTATTCTGAACAAACTGTGCAGCAAGTGCTGTTCACGCCGTTTTCGGTATGCGAAAAAATGATTGCATTTCTGAGGCCAGAAAAAAGTTGCACTGGTTGCCTGTAGTGCACAGGATTCCTCATAAGATTCTAACACTGGCTCACAAATGCTGGTCATCCACTGCCCCTCTTTATCCTATGAAACAATTGACTACAGATAAACCTGCACGTGCCCTGCAATCAGGGGATTCGTACAAACTCAAACAGTCACGTTTCAAATTGTCTAAATTCTGGTGGATGCAACTTTTCAGTTCAGGCATCCAGGGAATGGAATGCCCTCCCAAACAGAATACATTCTATCTCTTCCCTGCTTTGCTTTAAAAAAAGCTGTCAAAACACACTTTTTTGGCTAGTCCTCCTGGCTATGCATCACTCTCCGGCTCCTGTACTTTTGTATCTCGCTATCTGTGCATTGTTTGTGTACGCCTTCAGGCCTATGGGCATTTGGCGCGTTAGAAGAATTGAATAAAATAAATAAATAAGCTGCAAATCCAGTGAACGTTTGTGCAGTCTTCCTCACTGCAAACAGAGCCCAAGAAATTAGCTCATCCCAATTCCTGACATCTTCATGACATAGGAAAATTGGGTTATCAAGGTATTTTCGGAAGAACAGGAAACGTGGCCAAAAAAAGAAAATAACCAAGCATAAGTGTCTACAGATGATTCCTAATTAAGTAAAGAAAAAGAAGCCTCCGGGTCAGTCTTTTGGAACTCTCACAGTATTTTCCAGGCACTCGGTTTCTTTGGTTGCAGCCTTTCTGTAGCTTGCAAGTCGGTCTGTCACTGTAGGAATGCAAAGCAGTACAGCAGCTCCTGTCCCTCCTACAGGCACCCTTGTGTAACTGACAAACAGCATCGCATAGGTCCTGGCCAACAGAACTCACAGCCCACTGCAGACAAGGGACATCTTGGTGCTCCCACTGACTGTCTGATTCAGGTACAGACCAGCCACCCGCCTTAGGGTCCGGGCACTATTGCTTTGCTGTTTACAGATCTGTGTTCAGTGGTATACGTGTCCTTTCATTTGTTCCTCTGAACCTACTGCACATGTTCGCACAGTATAAACTTCCGTTTGTTTATTCCTTTGCATCTTAAATGTGTCTTTGCTTCTTCTGCACTTGTTTAAAAGATCAATATATTTGTTGACCTTACAAAGTGAATATCTCGACTTTGCTAATGTGATTTTCGAAATGTTTGCAGGATTCTTTGCTTCAGGTTAAAGCCGAGAACTGTGCCAAAAATCTCGAAAATTGAAGAAGACAATTTTGATAAGTGTTGGGATAAATAGAGTATGGAAAGTGCCATACAAAAAACAGGATTTTGTTCCGCATTGTTTTCCGGCATGAAAATGTTGCTGAAAATTCTACAGATTTAGGATGCTTGCGAGGATTTGGCCAGATCAGTGGACTGGCAAATTTGGCGAACTTTCATGGATAGTAATGAAAGTTACAGAGGAAAGCATATTAGCTTTTTCCGATGTAAGCCGCTCAAAGTAACCTTAACTATAGTGTCATCACTGTGATATAGATATTGTAAAAAGGAAATATGGCGTGCCACTTGGGCCGGATTCTTCCCAGTGTCCCCGTTCTGCCAGGGCACATACAGGTTAGAAAGTGATGTTGTTCCTAGTGTTTATAGCAAATTCAAAGATTTCCATCTATCACAAATTGGTTTTATAGGAGGACAGAAGCAACCTCCAACCTTCCAGTTCCATTGAGCTGATAAATGAAGAACACAGAGTGTTAGTGATACTTTCGTAAATCCCAGCTCACCCAAGGCAAGTACTAACCATAATACAAAGTGGAAAGTAGAAAGCCATGCTTGACTATGTTACTGAGCACCATGAACCTTTTGCTTATTTTGTGGTATTTCCTCGCTATTTTTCCCCCAGTGAGTTCCATACGGCCATCCCTTTGAATGTAACTCTTGTATGTTTGTGGCCCTTATTTCCTCCCTCCAAAGGTTGGGTCAGTTACCTTACATAGACAGACATAG
The DNA here is from genome assembly GCA_002915635.3 of Ambystoma mexicanum. NCBI lineage: Eukaryota > Metazoa > Chordata > Amphibia > Caudata > Ambystomatidae > Ambystoma > Ambystoma mexicanum. Next base: position 240,607,424 of record CM010927.2, on the reverse strand, counting down.
TGGTTCTGGTTGCTGGCAAAAATACACTCATACATGACTCTACCTTTCTCTCTGATGCTCACCACGACAAACCCTCTGCTATACCTTTTGGACCTATTTGCCTTTCTTAAGACTGTCGATTACTCGTCTGTCCTCCTCCTCCAGGGACTTGGGTTTCGCAAATCTGCTCTAACCTAGTTTGCCTTCTACTGTGAGGAACCTGAGGGCGTCCTCTTATTTTTCCTCGACTTCCTCAGCTGAGGTGGCCAGGGAAAACCCATTGCTTTGGGATCCTGGCCCTGGGGGTGGATATGCGGTGGAGGATCACCTCGGTGGAGGAAACTTGGGGAGTAGGGAGAGGCCATCGTAGGTGAGACATGGTATCCCCATTCCCTTTCCACAATGTACCTTCAGTCCCAGCAGCCTTTGTAGGTTACTGACAACGCTTCCCCGTTCCTTCCTTTAAAATGACCCTCAGAAATGGCATTATTATACTGGGACAAGGAACAGATCAACTAGGAGGATACCTCCTCATTTAGGCAGAATAACCCCACACCAGTCTCCCCTTATTAATATAGAGACATCAATACCAACACGAGGAAGAAATAACTGGAAGTTATGCACACTTCCATTAATTCAGACCACTTTGGTACTGAGACAAGAGGGCTCTGGAGGATTACCATTGTAGTATTTTTATTTTGTCTTTTTCATAACACGCTTATTACCTGAGTTCGGTTTCTAAGCGCGGATCCGGGATTCAAACCTCTGTTGCTCTGCAAGCAGAGAGGATAAACTGGCCTGGAAAGAAGGACATGGTTTGCAGAAGCAGAAACATGGTGGAGAGGAACCAGCTTTAAGGACGCTGTGCTGAGCAGCAGACGCCGGGGCCAGAGCTACCCATGAGTGGGATGAGAAGCCTGCAGTCCTCCATGCCCTGTGCCCACAGCAGGTGCTGTGGGACACTGAAGTCTCCCGGTCGCTGCAAGCCCCTGGCAGCTTCCTCTAAGGAAGAGTGGTGCTACACGCAGCAAGGTTCGAGTACGGCAAGCATGGCTGGCAGGGACTATCATGAGGCGAAAGAGGAGCGATAGGAAGCAAAAAGGAGAAATTAGATGTTCGGTGGAGCAGCAGCAAACAAGTGAGTGTAAACACTCATAACGGGGCGCTGGAAGCAGGCTTGCCGAAATGGCAATTGAACTGAAAACTATTACAGTCACGTTGGGAGACCAAATTATGGGTTTTTGAATGCCGGCCAAGCTGCAAAGTGTTATCAGTAGTTTTGGGGAATGTGACACGTATTCTTTAATACCAAGAACAAGGTAGGTACCATTGAAGGTGCAACAAGCAATTTTGAATACCGAACTAAAGGAAAGATATGATGAACATATTTGAATACAGCACAAGATAAAATCAAGTGATGTGCACTTATGAGTAATGTGAAAATAAGGTGTAAACACCCCAGAGTAAGTTGTCTGACGTACCAGTTGTGGCAAAGCCAAACGACTGCCAAGAAGAATCTGGGTGTATGAGATACAAGATGTGGCAAAGCTCAAAGACTGTCAATGAGAATATGGTTGTATGAGATACAAGTTATGACACAGCCAAAAGACTGCCGAGAAAAATCTGAAATAGGTGTGGGCCAAAGATCCAAAGGTGTGACATACATGTGGTGGCAAAGCCAATAGAAGGTCTAGGAGACTATATAATGAGTGGTGATCAAAGACACAGGTTCAGAGAACGAGAAAACCTGTGTTGGCAAAAGCCTGAAGTAACACAGAAGCATAACAAAGTACCAAGGGTTATCGGTTGCATGACCTGTAATCGGTAGACCACGTGGTCCAACAATTGCTCCTAGACCGAGTGACCCTGAAGCTGGAACAGCTGACTTTTTGGGGAAGGGAACCCCCAGACTTTGTGAACCGTATTGAACAATTGGGGAAGGAAACCCAGAGACTTTGTGAACTGTGTTGAACTCTTGGGGAAGGGAACCCCGAAGCCTTTTTGGAACTGTCTTGATCCTAGGGAAGGGGAAGCTGGATATAAGCAAAGATCTGGAAGAAGCTCAGAACTTTATTTGGAACACCATTTCTTTGGTTGCTGCCATCCCTACACATTGTATACAGTTAGTTGTGAGGACAAGTATAGGTTTTGGGCACAGACAGACTTTTGAGTTGGAATTACTGACACTGACTATCCTTAGTTTTCTCTAGGTAGGGAAATCCCACCTTAGCATAGGGCATGTTAGCCTTATTCCATCCTGACATTTAAGAAAAATAAACCATATATTTAGAAAAATGTATCTGTGTCTTACTTCATCATGTTGCCTTCACACTACCTGGAAGGTTGCTCCTTTAAAATCTCCTGGAACTCGCACACCTCTGACCCACTCCTCTTTCTCCCAGAATCCCCCAAGGACCAGTCCCTGGGCCCTTTCTTTTCACCCTCTATGCCTCTGACCTAGGAATGCTAATCTCATCCCTTGCCTATCACTATCGCCTCTTTCTGATGACATGCAAATATTTTTCTCTGTACAGATTACCAACTGTCTCACTGCAACCTGTCACTGGATGGCTATGTGCTGCCTCATGCTGAACTCTTCAAAAACAGAAGCCATCTTTCTTCCAACTTTCAACTCCATCTCTCCCCTACCCTCTCCTATCTCCTTCCTGTCTGACCATCTTGCTCTCTCGCCTCAGGCTCTCAACCTTGGAGTCCATTTGGATAGTGACCACCGACTGAAACAATTCATCTCTAGCACTCTGCTGCTTGTATTAACCTTGTAAAGATTTGGAAAATTCATCCGTTTCATACTTACTATGAAAACTATAGTCTCCACTCTCATACTCAGAATACTCAACTACTGCCTGTGCCTACTCCTTCAACTTCCTCTCTACTTCTTTCTTTCGCTGGACAAAGTCCTCAGCTTCAATATCTGTACTCTCTAAAACCTGCCCAGATTTTCTGACAATGTGCTGGTTACCTCTCATTGCAAAACCACCCCCTTTTCAAGTTCCTTCTCCAACTCTACAAATGTATCTTGCTCCGTAGCACCTGGCTGGTTGTATCTCTTTCTACTCACCATCTCATTTCCTCCGCCCACCCTCACCCTCCCATGGCCCCATTTCTCCTCTCACTTCCACTCTTTCTCCCCACTCGCCCCACTCCACTGGAACTTGCTGCCCATCACAATCAAAGCTAGCGCAACTGTTGATCTCTTCACAGCATAACTTAACCTTCACTTACTTGCAAAACAGAGAGCTTCTACCACTCCCTCTGCCATATTATAATGTGATTTATTTTTGTACAATATTTCTAATTAGTTTGAAGTGCTTGCACCTCTGGGTTAATGATACCTTCATAAGTCATCGGCTTATTATATTTTTTGTTTGTTTGGTTTTGTTCTGTTCTTGGTGTATGTTCCAGTTGGTTCACACCCTCATAAACTGGCTCACTACTCTAAATGTGTTATTGTATACCTGTTCTTTAAATAATTACAGCTGTTGTTGTGAAATCAAGTAGCCATGGAATTGTACTTAGTTGCCCTTGTGTTACTTTCTAGAGGTCGGGAATAAACATGTCGGTTCATTTCCAGATGTGAGCTCTGACTAGGAGCTTGTAAAGGACTGTGTGTGAGTGTAGTTCTGAGTGCCTTAGGGCCATGGCATTCTTGGGATGTTTGTGTGTGATGGCCAGCACTGAATGGCAATATTGTATGAGCGTGTCCATTTTGGGTAAAGAAGAAGAGACTGCACCAGAACTATGCCAACTACTGGTATTTGATTCTCAAGCACCCAGAGAGATAGCTAATCTGATGACGATTCTAGAAGCTCTGCAACAGTTTGATCACCAAGAAACCCAACAGTGAAGATTTTCCTTTATGATAACAGGAATAAACCTTGTACGGTGCTCCTTACCCTTCATCTGGCAGAGATAGCGAATCAGATGGCCTGAAGGCGTTTTCATGTCCCTCCAAATTCTTCCTTCAGCTCACCTCTGCTGTTTGACACCTGAAACTGAGCACTACAACCTTCTGACATACAGGCATGTGTTTTGCACTAAAACAATAAGTTCCACTAAAACAAAATTCAACCTAGTAGTTCTTCCATCTAAACAGGAGGCCAGAAAAGGGTGGCTGAATGACATGTACCTTGATAGATTCACTCCTCAGCTGGTTTCATGATCCAAATCACCCAGGATCGTTACTGACAGCAATCTCACCTTCTATTCAACATCTCAACAAAAAGCCCAAACTTCTTTGTATCAACTAGCACTCCTCTGAAAGATAAAATCCTTTATCCCACCTGAGGATTTTGGAGCCATGGCCCAGGCCCTGATAATCTTACCACTCAGTGGTGGGAATGCTGTCCTCACTGGTATCCTGGCCACACACCTTGTTCCCCTTAGGGCCGTTCCACAGGAATGTCTCTTAACAGAAACTAATAAATCTGACCACATCACACACTTTACTAAAAGAATTATACTAGTTACCCTTCCCAGTGGGAATAATCTTCACAACTGCCTGCATCAATATAAGGCAACTACTACCTGAACTGTTCAGTGTCTAAGCCCTGCGAACAGAAGATCCAGATGTCAGCCCAGGAAGGCCACCCCCAGCAAAGTGCACCTTTTGTTTCCACCCCCTTCTACCAGTTCTTCTCTGGGGTCCTCCCGCACCCTGCTTGACTGCACAGCCCTGCTGTCTCTCTCCAACTGCCCCCTACACTGACCTGAAGCGGCCTCTTCTTGCTTCTACGAAGGTCACCAGGACACTACCTCGGAAGCTCAACTTACTGCAGGTTGTTTTTTCGTGACTCAGCCTTCAGTGCATTTAGTGCGTTGGGCTTTCAGAGAAGCAGCCGAGAGACCTTGAATGACCTGAACACCGTCCACCTAGCCACAAAACGGGCAGGCTTAGGTAGGACTCAAACCTCTTGGATCCCGACCATTGTGAGATTGCGAGGACCATGGTTAGCACGACCATTGCAAGGTTTGAGACTAAACCAAGCCCCGTCCTACGACACTACCATCCTGGCCGCAATGAGAACTTTTCCACTGCTTCTGCGGTTCAGGAAGGACAATGCTCTTCAAGACATGCTTCTCCTAGGTGTATATCACCACTGTATTATGGCACATCCAAGCCACAATAACCTGTAACCTCCCCTTCGAACCGACCTCTGTTAACCCACAATAGTTTTACAGTGATCTGTTGTGTCCTAGAATCCTAATCCTATATAACCTCAAATACAAATACAAAATACAATAGTCACATTGTCAAGTTGGTATACCTTTTCTTCATGGTCTATGTCCCTCATTATGTGTTTGCCGGACCGGAATAAATGGCAGAATAAATGCTGGTAATTCCGGCACCAGCATTTTTCTGGATTGACAAAACACAAGTATGCCAGTGGGGCACAGATCTTCTGGCAGGCCTGGCCTGCCGGTATATCAGGCCCCAGCGGGCAGATAAATGCCTAAATCACTGGCACTCTCGATGCCAGTGATTTGGGCAAACTCATCCCATGGAGTCCTGTGAAACTCCAAGGGAATGAGAATTTACTGTCACTCCGCTGCCCATAATATTCCGTTAATATCTCCGCCGCCCATAATCTTCCTCCCTAAATACCTCCTAGCCAGAGACCTTTGGTCCTCTGGCTACAACTCTCTGCAGGTCAAATGTTTCTCCAAGCAGAGAGTGGGAGGTAGAATCCTTTCCTCAGCTGGCTCCACCCTCTGGGATGGGCCCCCCCTCCAGACTTGAGCCGGATCTTCTTAAGTTCTGGAAACTTCTCAAGATACTCTTTTTATCCTCTTTCTTCCTTCTCCACTGCTAATTTCTCCCCCTGCCACTGTAACTGGGGTCTGGTTCTTTCAGAGTCATACAAGGGCCAGATGTCATGATGCCTACCCCCGGGACCCAGACCAAGTCCAGCAACCCCGGAAGCAGGCATCAAGTTATCCCAAGCAAGCCCAACAACCCCTGCTAGGGGCTATTTGGGTGCCAGGCTCATAGATTAAAACTTACCTGGTGCAGACCATGCTGCAAACTTACCTGATGCAGACCATGCTGCAAGAGCTCCAAGCCAAAATAGGTTTGGAAGGGACTACTTTACCTAGGGACTACTTTTTTAGGCGGGTGGGGCTGGTGAGGAATACTTACCTGGGACTACTTTGGAGGCTATTTAAACCACGCCCGAAGAGCAGCACACGCTTCGCATTATTCTGCATCCAGCAGCGTAACGCTCACCGTGCCTGCAAGTCTGCATCCAGCCTTCTGCCACGCCCGCTTCGAGTTTGGAGCTCCTAGAAAAAGGGAGAAAGAAGGAGAAAAGGTTAGAACAAGAGCAATACCTTTGATCCTTACCTGAATTCCCGATCCATCGCGCCTTTGAGCTGGAAGAAAGAAGTTATTTTATGCGCGTCGCCTCGCCTGCTGCAGCGCTGCGCTGAACTCACCGGCTTTCGCAGCATCTTCACATTCCACCGCATCCGCCGGCATGTTCCCGCCGCACTCCGAAACCTAAGGAGAAGACAGGAACAGCAAGGTGAGCCAAGGGAATACACAGAGGAATATTAGTTACCCCCCATAGACTTACCTGGTTTTACCACCGGGGGAACTATTCCTCTTCACGGGTCGGCGCAGCTTCCACTGCATCTTCGCCGAACCCCGGCCCCTAAGGGGAAACAAAACAACAGCAAGGTGAAACAAAGAGACTAACAAGGGGAACTCTCCTCACCACAATAGACTTACCTGATTTTACCGCCGGAGGTATTATTCCCCGAGACTTCATACTTTCTCTCAACGCCTGTATAAGGGAGAAAGCAACAGGTTACATATTGACATAATTTTATCGAACTGTGTTGGATAATACAAATCCTTACCAGAATATTACTGGTTGCCACAAGGAACTCTTCGCTAGGGTCAAGCTGCAACCTGCAAGGAATCGGACAAGAGTGAAAGTCAGGCATTTGAACTCTTACGAACTACATACTTATGGCCGCGAATCTCGGAGTCAATATTGTTCTGGAACTCACCAATTCCTTCGAGCCAGTGAAGCAACTGGTTATCTACGCGCCCCTGCGCTCAATGCAGGATGGAGAGCTCATCTTTTCAAACCATCAGGTGAGACTATAAGAGGGGAAATCAAAGGTGATCAGTGGGGAGAAAAGTGGGGGTGGGGGGATTTAAGCTCAACTCCACGGGTGGTTAATTCCCTTTCTCCATTTGCAGAAGAATATTCCTACGGGCCAAGCAAACGAAGTTAGGTGGGCCAGTCCAGTCTGTCATCTCGGCCCTACGTGTCACATTGGTGGAGACCGCAGCTGTCCAGTTCAGATCGACGCCTCTGTGGGAGCCAGGTGAGCGTAACACCAGACCACCCTCTACCAGTCCCCGCAGCATACTCTGGCAGCACTTGCCTTCGGGCCCCCTTTCTCGGACTAGCCCAACTTGTTCCTCCCTGTCCACCGCTCTCATCCTCCCTTCCCCCCTCTGTTCCCCTGGCACTTGCCGCCACTGTCCCGCCCTGCACTTCCCCCACTTCTCCTACCCTCTTGAACTTATCACCTTGTCATGCACTTGCACGGTAGGATTGTCACATGGCCAATATAGCCCTTTTTGTTGTTATAATGTTGTGATTCCAATGCTCCGCCCACCACCCTCATCTTGTCTTGTGGCACCTGGAAACATTTGTGTATAGGCGCCATACAAATGTCCAATAAATAAATACCAGAATATCGGGCGGCAGAGACGGTATGACAGGATTGCAAGTATCCTGCCGGAATTAACAGTGGGATACCAGCAACCCAGTAATGAGCGTCTATGTCAGTACCTATTCACACTTGTTATCTGGGATAGAAGGGTGACAGTTGATGCTCCTTTCAGATTCTCATTTTCCATTAATCTTTCTGGTAGTTATTGGCTAGCTGTCAGTGAATCAGGTCGCAACATTTATACATTGCACCACTTATATAGTTTGTAAAGAAGAATGTCCCAATTGGAGTCCCCCTGAAGGCTAGTACTGGCATGTATACCTCTACCACAAATATGGAAGCTGCCAATAAGAACTTGACTTCAATGGGCTGCATTACCCAGACTGCTGGGAGAAGAGTAGGCTAATAGGATATAACATGTGAAGTAAGTGACTCAACCTCTCCAGCAGATAAGGCACCCATGATTAGAAAAGGAGCACACAGTAGGTGACCGCATTTTCAAACCCTTACCACATTTCTCATATCTGTTCTCAGATTTGGGGCCCCTCTGGATTTTTATTATTCTACCCATTTGAGGTCAGTGTAGAGGGTATCTCTGTGGTAGACTCAGGGGCCAAGCACAGTTACATTCATAAGGCCAGTCTTACAGATATTACTGTAGAAAGAATTTGAGATAGTCATGTAAATCTCTATCCCGCAAAGTTTCCAAGAGAAATAGAGAAGCCTCTGTGTATTTAGATATATTACAAAATGACAGCTTTGTCTTAAGTTTTGCATTATATAAAAACAGGTAGCCCTGAAAAGCACAAATAAGTGGCAGGGATTATGCAGCTGTGGACCTTCTGTATGCCATCTCCTTTAAAGCACTAAAATATCTGTTCCCTGTCATGCCTACCTCTGACTGTGGAAGGGATATATTAATGACATAGGCATTCCCAAGGGTGCTGTTAAAGATTACATACATATAAAGAAAACTATATATAAGGGTCCTGCCACCAAGAATCAAAAAGATTAAAAACGTCAATTCAATGCACAACACACTATCACAAAATTATCTCAAAACCCTAGCAAATATTGTAGAAACGTATAAAGAATGTGAACCATAAAAAACACACAGTTTTAGATTACATGGAGAAGTTGATCGTAAAACAAATGTCTCACATATAGTATACCTATAACATTTAAAGGGAAAACAAGCATTGAAAAAGGGGTGATGAAACCTACAGAACATCAGAAATTCTTAATGTAAATGTAATGTATAGGAGACATGAAGTAAATCAACACAGTTTTAGCAAAATAGTCACAATGCATTATTCAAGTCAGAATTACAAAGTATATATTGTATAAAAGTTGAATTTTCCAGCATGTCTTTTTGAGGATTTCACTCTGGCACCTAGGCCTTTGTTTTTAGTTATAGTAAACACTTTCTGCAACTCAGAACCTTTCTTGTATGACGTATTTGGCAAACATAGAGGTCATAGCATATAAATTGGCATATGGGTAGAAATGATGACAGCTATATATAGCAATGTGAAAAGAGTGAAAGTAAAGAATGTACAGGAGGACTGAGGGGGAAATGATTTGGCCAATACAATTAATGAGTACCGTGAGGGGTCAGGAATGCGATGCAGAAAACTCAGAGAAGGTTTTTCACAAGATGCCATTTTATTAACTCAAAGGGGTTGGACAACTGCCATCACTATAATGAAAACACTCTAACAAAAGGAATCTGTCTTCACACTTATACTTACATCAAACTCATGAAGGTAATATATGACATTTCAAATAGAACAAAAATAACAGTTAGGTTTAACACAAACCCCATCACTGTGTGTAATTGGACCCTGGGTTGGATCCTCTTCCCCAGATTCAAGCAGGACTTTTAATCAACAGTTCAAATAAGAAGTTTCTGTTATATAACCAAGTTTTGGTCATACAGTTCTTCAGGCTCCAAAAAACGTCCACTTGTACTTTAACCAAAAGTTTAACCGGACGATAAGTCTTCATCTCACCCCGGCTTGAAAGAGTTCAACATAATTTCTTCTTCTCCTTAAGAAACAAAAACACTTTCGCAATTCTGCTGTATTAACAACAATGACAATACGTTTTTATCTCTCCCTGGTTTGAGAAGAGTTCAACACAACAATTCATGAAACTCTTTAGTGGCTTTGCCACTTTTTCTTCTTCTTAACACACTTTAACGATTTATTTCCGGTCCACTAACCTGCGGGGACTACCACTAAAAGGTCCCCATCCTGGTACACTCGCCTGCCAGGACAAAGGCTCCTAGTACTACTACAAGTACCTTGTGGTGAGGTATAATTCAATATTTAGAAAAGTCTTTAGCTTTTAATGACCTCAACATCCACAACTTATTTTGGGAACACAAGATACACATTGGTGCTGTTTATTCCACTCTTGTTTCTGCCACAGGCAATGCAGGTTATGCTCCTTTCCTCCTTGATGTTTTATGCTACATTTGTTTTCCCTCTTTCTCATCACTCAACTGCTGATAATGATTCTTCATTACTCTTGCCCCTTTTTGTTGGTGTCTTGCTTAACTACTGCCCCTTCCTTGCTCTGGCAATAATTGCACAATATTCCTGCTACAATGTTCTCTTGCTATCTAGCCAACATTTACTTTGACAATGATGGCTTTGATCAGCTTGTTGCAATATTGACCTCTCTTTACTTTGGCAATGATGGTTACAGTTAACTTGATTTAATATTTGTTATTTTGGCAGTGATGTTGACTTTTATGACAATGCTTGTAATCTTTCTCTTCTTACCTTTTTACCAAGTTCTTATTTCACCAATATTACTTCTTTATATTAGTTTGGTATTCAGAATAACTATTTGGGTTCAGTGGCTGCGTATGGAGTGTACAGGAATAACCTGCCAATGATAAACTTACCGGCTTTGCCACACGTGTCCGTGCGATGCCCTGTCCCTATTCTTTCTGCTTCTTATGCCTCTGTCTGCACGGCAGGCGGATTCTGCGTTCCCGCAGCCCACACCGAACAGGAAAAGAGCTTCCCTCGCTCCTAGTGTCAACCGGTGCTCGCCAGCCAACAGGACACTGCACGCCAACAGGTGAGCCTCTCTCTCCAGGTGGAAAACCAGACACAATGCTATGCAAACTCTGCAATACAGGTTATTAAGCTTGGAGACCCTCTCAGGACTGACACCCGCTTCCCAAACAGCAATGGCTCTGGCGGCTCCATTCTGCTTCCACTCCAACTTCAACTGGTGTTTTCTGCAACTCCACTCTGTTGTTCTCGTTCAGATGGCCTGCACCTGAAGGGGCCTTATATATTTAAAGCCCCGCTCAGGTGTGGGAGATGATGAAAAAAGAGATATTGCCCTTGGACCACTGCTTAGTATGGATGTTGAATAGATGGGAGATTTAGCTGAGCGGATCAAATCTGTGAATCAAAGGGTTGCCTATTGGAGTCTTTGGATTCCGGCTGTTGTGGGATCTTATACTTTCAGCTTTTTGCGCACTAGCTATAGATCACTACTGCTCTCATTGTGTATTTAATTTTGCCTTATTATGTGTCACTTAGATACTTATTTTGGATTAAGAACTATGAAAGATTGCTTTTCCTTAACCCACTAGCATACTGTCGATACCGGTGGACCGTTCTTTCATGTCCATAACCTATCCTCCAGGCTCTCTGACCTTACTAAGCCTAATACGGTTTTATACTGTAACAAGACCCATAAGTTGTTTTACAAGGATTTCTTGGGTCCTGCTTTGAATATCCACATTAACAGCCATTATTTTTCTTTTGTTGAAAATTCTACTCTATTGTTTAGTTTATTTTCAAATGCCTGTGAAACTTGTTCCTTATGTATGATGTTCCCCACTTGGCAGGGCCCTCTCTTTTTCTTTGAATAGAAATATGAGTATAAAGAATTTCCAGAAACAGTGGCTCACCAAAGTAATAACCCCTCCTGATCTCTGTCAAGTTCTCCAAACACAGTTCACACAAACTGCTTTACTATCTATACGTTTCTGGGAATGATAGCCAATATTGCTCTCTCTGATGGAACTTGGTGTGTAGGCCTAAGCAGTCCCAGAACCACCCAAAGGCTTTCACACCTTCTTAGATTTGCAGTAATCAAGTTCCCAATATTTACTGTGTTTTCTACAAGAGGGAATTCTCAGACGTCTTCAGATCTTTCAGCTATTTGTTCTTTGTCGATTTTGTAGAAGTCGTGTGTTCTTCGTAGTCAAAGGCAGTTCAGTGGCCTTCAGCCAGAGGGCTGAAATGTCAAAGTATGCTTTCTACTGTTGAGGATCTCCTAATGTCTGAGTCATTTATGATGTCTTCAAACAGCATCATTCTTCCCCTTTCAATTCTTTCCAGAATGGCCTAAAAGAGACTTGAAGGTGGGTAAACTTATTTATCTTGCTCCAGCCCTTCTGCACAAGGTAGGTCCTTGTAGGAGAGCACTCGAGTACCCAGACATACTACAGACAATGTTGATCTTGTGTACCTCTGAGGTAGGGTGCAAGTGCCCTGTGATTGTGCTTCACTTTGATGTTGTATTTGTAAATGTAACTAGATCTGTCATTAGAGGATTGGCATCACATAGGGTTTTGGGAAAGGCAACAAGGTTCCAAAAACCTCTTCTCTCTCTCGCTCTCTTCAAGGAAGAACCATACAAAAGTAACACAGGCCTAACTGCACAGCACCATGCACATCAACTAGCACCTGGGCAGTGGACCCCATGGGGCAGCTGGAGTTCCTGCTCCAGTGAGTGTGGCGAAGGTGCTTCAGTACGGACACGCAAGTGCATCAGGTGAGTGTGCACTGCACAGCAGTTTACAAATTGAGGTGGTTCAAAAAAGCACCATCATAGACTTCAACATGTTGTTCAAGTGTACTGGTGAAGTCTCATACATGTCATACAAAGGTTGCCTGATTTGTTGCTTACAACATCCACAAGGGGTTGGGTTAGGCTTCAAATACTTTTTCCAAAAAGTGTTCGACTGATTTTCAAGCACAGCATCCAAAAGGAGTAAGACTGAGCCTCATTCTCGACATCCAACATGTTCATGAATTCCATGCCAGGCTGGGTCTGAAGCACAGCCCCCAAACAGGGCCAGGTAGGGTTTCATGCTTTATGTCAAAAGGATACTGCACTAGCTGGTTTCACAAAAGGTATCCAAAAAGTGTCAGGTTAACCTCATACACAGCACCTAAAAGGTGTTGGACTGGCCTCAAAAACCAAGTCTGAAAGGTGTGGGGCAGGCCCTGAAATGTGGCTTTTCGAAAGGTGGCAGGATTGGCCTTAAACATGACTTCTAACAGGTGCAGGGCTGGTCCACAAACATGAAGATAGAAAAATGCCAGGCTGGGGTTACGATGAAGTCCACTGGTGTGAGCATGGAGGCTGAGTGCCTGCTAAATTAAGTGGATGGTGTGCAGAGGCACGGTATGGGGAGAATCCTCTGGTCACCCCTAATTATCCTGGACTGTCACAGAGAATATAATGATGACACTGGCCGGTTAAGCCCCCTGCAACTGACAACTCGGCTCGGGATGCATCAACAACCCACCCCTTTTCAGAAGGCCAAGTACCCCCCACCTGAAGCAGGATTAGATTAGTAACACTTTCTCTGTAAGTAATGGGGACTCTGTTGTGTTCCCAAACAGCATAAAACACACACCACAAAGAATCCCTTCCCCATGCTGCAGCACGCACAGACATCGGTAACCCTCTGGTAGAGTTATGAGACCACAGATGCCTCAGACAGTGCTGACAACTCTCGCTCTGCAAGCATAGCCATTGCTAGGAAAGCGAGAAAAATTAAAACAAAAAACCTGTGCCTACTGGTATTTTCAGATACCAAACTCAGGGGATAGCATGTGCCATTTCCCATGGCACCCTGCAGATCACGGCAATGACCTATGTGAATTTCAATATGGTAGACCAGTTCTTTAAAGGCCTCATTACAGTTTTGGTGGTATACATGCCATCACAACGGTAAAACCGTTTCCCCCACTTGGAATGGCGGAATTACCGGCATATTCCAGTCTGCGGAAATGCTGGTAAATCCACATTCCATTGAGTTCTATAGGAGTCCATGGATGGCATTTATTTGCCGGTGGGGTCAAGACTTACCTCCAGCTCTTCGCTGGAGGTAAATCAGTGCCCCCACTGGCAAACTTGTGCTTTGCTGTTGCAGTAAAGGTGCTGGTGCCAGAATTACCTGCACTTTTACCAGCACTTTTACTGCACTGGCAAAACTGTAATGAGGCCCTTGGTCTCCCTCTCCAGTCAGTTAAAGAGCCCAAGTAAACCCCTTATCACAGCCAATCACAGTTCCATACCAATTTGTCACCACTGATGCAGACCCTCAGGCAGAGACCAGTCCAGGGAGTGGGATTCCAGAGCTATGTAAACCCAGGATGTCAGTTAGATAGAGTAGCTATTTGGAGAAGACGTGACTCATAAACTCTTGATGGTTGGATAGAAGAATGAGCCTGGAGAGAGGAGCTAGGGGATTATCAGGAGGAGGCTGGGGAAGAGGAGACATTTGGAGACATAGTTGGCAGATAGAGGTGTAGAAGGAGGTAAAAACGAAGAGGAGGACTTGTGATAACATCAAGAGGTGGTTGGTGAACAGCAGGAGAAGGTGACAGAGGGAGATACAGAGGAGGTGAGAGAACACCAGGAGAAGGCTTGTGAAGACCAGGAGGAGGTGCAAGAAAAAGTTGAGGTGGAAGGATAGGGAGCATCAGAAGGACATAGCAAGAAGAAGATCAATAGATATCAGCAGATTAGAAGAGGGGGAGGTTGGAGAAGAACAAAAAGAGCATGCAGACAAAATAACTTGGATGGTTCAAGGAGGCTAGTAAGACACAAGTCAGAGAGTAGGGGGGAGATCTAAAGAGGTTGTACCCATGGTGGGAGTAGATACAAGAAAATGGTGCAGTATTTAGGAGGGCCAGGACTAGCAAAGAGGGACATACAGGAGGGGAGGCTCTTATATGCTAAAACAAATCTGCCATCATTCCTTGTGTCACTGGGAAAGGTGGGAATTGTCAAAGCTCCTCAAATTCACTTAATGTTCCTGAGGACGATATCGCGATTTCACATAATCTGAAGGCAACACATTCATCGCCTAGGAGATTATTTGGTGCAAAAACATTTGACCCAGGATCTGCGAGCCTGAGAAACCAACAGAGAGAGAGACCGATGGTTTCGGACCCCTAAAGCACTAGTGATTGTGAAGGAGAAAAGTCTCACAAATCACTCAGAGGCCTCAAAACAGTTCAAGGGTTTTATTCAATATTTGTGGGCTCTAGCGCTGCCCTTCTCTCTAGCATCTGCCTTGGGATTTCCTCCCTATCCTAGGCATCCATAGCCCTAGCTAATTCTACTGAATGGTAACTCCTACTGTCTAATGGCTACCTTAGACTGGAGGTGTCTCCCTAAGTGCGGCAGTCTAAACTCCTTCAGGGACTTTCTAAATACCCCTACCCTAGAGGCCCTTTTACTCAAGGCAACATGTCGTACTTATGGATGGAAAGGAAAATAACTTCTCAAACTAAATAACAAGACCGACTCAGGAAGTTGGCAAATAACTCTGTTTTAATGTCAGTTGTTTAAAACAGGGAGTACAACCGACATCAACGGACATCGCAAAGCATTATCTCAACATTTGAAGAAAGAGGGGTTGGGAGCACCGGGAAAGTTTGGCTACCGTGCTGGTGATATGATATGGCGTTTATAACATGCCTATACACATGTGTTTCAAGGAGCGGCAAGGCAAGGGAGGGGAAACAGCGGGAAGACAGACAGCAATCCTACTAGGCCAGGTGACATTGAGTTTGTGCAAGTGCAGGGGCGTGCGGGTGGAGAAAGTGCGGGGGCAGTGCAGTACATGGGATAACAGCAAAATAAATAAAGACAAGTGCTTGTTTCCTTGCGGTTGGTGTATTCTAGCAGCCTGTTGTAAGAAACCAATGGGGCAGTGCTCAAGGCTCCAAGCGAGGAGTTGCAGGATTGTTGGGGATTCATATGAAATTTACGCTGCACATATAGTTCAAGTGTTTTGATTAACTTGAATGTGTGGTCGGTTTGTTGGGTCTCAATTAAAAAAATGAGGAGAACTTGTTGGTTCTATTTGCACCATTGGTTTTTAATGTTACTAAAAAGTGCTGACACGTGTTTCGACCACATGGGGGTCTTTATCAAGGCAGGTGGGTTTGTCTCATGTGCGATGGTGATGAGTGGCCGTATTACTTAGCATGGTACTGTGTACTGGATAGTGCTTCTTAGTATGGCTGGTGCCTCGATTATACGTCTGCTCTCTGGAAGGTAGTTGTAATCTCAACATGTTTATTAAAAAATCACATTTATATACTTAGAGTTTGTCATACATGACGTCATACTATGTGGCACACTGAGAAATCCTACGGGAGATTGCGGTTGGCTCTAAGGGTACATCCAAGTATACTTTCTATTTGGGATAGGATTGGATCTCTATAGTCAGGTTGGCACTCATGCCCTCCCTTAGTGCAAGTCATAGTGCAAGTCATCTTCAACAGTAATTAGAAACCAAACACTTCATTGGCTCTCAAACTATAAGATTCCTTGTTATACGTCCTTCTACAATTGGTTGGCACACGTATACCCTCCTGGAACATTCAATACTCTAGCTGAGCAGCACGTAAACTGGTACCCCAAGTGCTAGTAGGTGAACTTGACCGTAATGTCTTTGAACTCGGCCTTGTAGTAGCTTCTCGTCTCTGGGAATATAAGGGAGTGCAGCCACTCGCTATCTTCAATCTGGTGCACCATGCTCCTTGTCTACTTTCAGCCTCAGCTCATGTGATCAAAAACGTGAATTTGCTCAAATTCTAGCATTTAATAGTCTTTAATGAAGAAACTTGCCACTCATGGTGTTCTCTCTTTGCAACTTAACAAAGGATGCCTTCGGCTTAACACATTTTACTGTTCTTCGCAGCTGATAACCATTTCTTGGCTGCTTCCAGTCTTTGACACCAAGCCAGTCAGCCTCTTTAGCCTTGCTTCGAATTTGAGCCTATTCTTTGCTGCGACACACATAACTTTCAATCCGTCTTCTTCCATGGAGACTCACTTACTAAATTATATCATCAAATGTGCAGAACTCTATATACATATATGTTGGCGGCAGTGCCTGTAGTGACTGAAGTCTATATACTATGTATAGACAGCCTTATGAATACTTTGACTACTTGCCTTACAGCATCTGTACAATTGTAAAATGGCTTGTGTTTTCTG
This sequence comes from Ambystoma mexicanum, assembly GCA_002915635.3. NCBI lineage: Eukaryota > Metazoa > Chordata > Amphibia > Caudata > Ambystomatidae > Ambystoma > Ambystoma mexicanum. The sequence goes on along the minus strand of CM010927.2, from coordinate 240,590,450 downwards.
CAGTGCTCTTCACACGTGTAATCTTCATTCCGCTCATGAAATTCTTCTCGATTCTTTACTTCGCCATCAAATTCTATATCATCTATACATTTTCTTCTTTGGTCTCCCATCCCAGTGCATCACTCTAAACTTTCCGTGATGTCACCAGTTTCTTCTTTTCACATCGTCACACTTCTTCAGGTGCTCCTCTTATGAGACCATCAGTCTTTCGCAGGTATTTCTAATAGGGTTTTCTCAACGGATACCTTGTCTCAAAGATTCTACGTAGTATAGGTATCATTACTGGCGTTGCGTTTTGTTGCAATTTCTGGTCTGCAACATATAGGCAAAATAGGGGCGGGACTTCCTGTAGAGGCATTCGGCTGCTCCTCTACACTCCCCCGTCTGGTCGATTAATCGACCACTCCTTCACCAGTTTCCACATCTTGGCATTCATTCTTGAAAAAGTGCTTCTTTGGAGTCTAAATTTAAATGACTGCCTTCAGGGATCCTGCTGATTTTATATGTTCATCAACACTCCAGCTCATGTGGCTACATCGGCCATTCAGGTTACAGTAAATCCATCGTCCCACATACTTCCTGTGGTTTCTTGGATGCAGGAACTTCGTTCCCTCTGGTGCTTAGATACTGGCTTTATGAAGTCTCTGATTTCTTCATCTGTTAAATCCTTGGGTCCAAACCCTTATTCAACATCTATCATGCTCTTCAGACCTACAGCTTTCTTCACTGTCTTCTTACAGTGTGTAATTATTATCCTGATTACACAGAATCCAAACATCACATCACAAGTATAGCTCCCAACAGCTTGAAGATATTTGCCATCCATTGTGGAACCCATGAGAATATGGATGCGTACCAGCTGTCTTCTGCTTTTGTTGTGCAGATTCGTCAACAATGTTATGGCCTCCGTCAAGGTCCCATTCTCATCATCATGAGACGGTAAGAATGTGCAACATTATGGCCCGATCTTGGCGCAAACACATCCATTCATTGCTGTGATCATGTCAAGGACATATCTCTTCTGGAGGGTCATCAGTCCTATGGCCCTCAGTTCTTCCTTGATCGCATTGGATCCCTTTATGGTAGTATTGATTGTCTGCCAGAGTTTCCATCTGATAATCTGTAGCCATTTGGCATTGGCCATCGTCTGGATCCCAGGTATAAAGATAGTCGTAAAGAGTGCTGCAGTTTCACTGAACAACCTGTGCTCATATGGAATAGCATTGAAGGCTTCTATTGATTTAGCAGAGAAATAGTTCTTCCTCTTTGTTCAATTGAGAAATTGAAGTGATCTCTGCCTCCTCAAAGGGGCATCTGCTTTCGGAAATTCGCCCATATTCAGATCACTCTTCGGAATCACTAATGCCGGAACATGCATAAGTGCTATGGAGCCTGTCCATCCCCAATCCTTGGGCAGCTTCATGTAAGCCCGGGATCTACAAGCCCAATATCAGTCCATCAAGACGGCTGTCCCTGCTCCCATTCTGATGACGTCGATTGTAGTCTTGCAGCCTTTATTACTCCCCACATAATTCTTCCCCTTTCTTTGGAAGCATAATGTCGCATTTATCAATGGAACCACCATCATCAGGCCTGATTCATCTTCTACCCATGTCAACAGTCTGGCGTGGGTGGCCCAAGACTTTAAACAAGCATCATTCTCTCTCTGCACTTCTGGCAAATATTCTAACTTCAACAGATGAGCTGGCCAGGACATTAGAACTCCTTTCCATCCTTTTGTGGATTTCACTTGTCCATAAATGAAAACCTATGTTCGTTCCCAACATCCAGGCCATCCTGGTACTTCTGCTCTATCAGGGCAATTCAGTCTCTTCATCTCTGCAACTACCACCTCTTCATGTTCTTTTTCAGGATATGTAAGCATCTTGCTTTTCTGCACAGGTTCCTTTTCCATCTGTATAGCCATAATATAATCATCTTGGAACGGAAATTACCATTTCCCAGCTTCCTTGAAATTGTCCTTGTGTCATGCATGCTGCAAGATGAACGAGACATCTGGCATCGTATTCCGGAATTTCTCTAGAGATGAACGTTCGTGTTGCATCCATGGCATAAGGTATGAGTGTGCAGATATAGCAACTTTCCTTGGATGTTTTCTCATCCACCTTTTTCATGTGTTGATATCAAATGTTATTACGCAAGTGTGCCGTAATGTCTAGATATGTCTTAATCCCATCGTTATCTTCTTCTGCATTTCTCTTACTTCTCACTATTACCAAATCAGTGCTTAATATGTAATCGTGAAGTACATCAAACAGAGTTCTTTCTCTGGGGAGAACCATAGGAATCTCCACTTTAATGGAAGTGAATACATCAAGAGCAGTACTTGTAGTTGGAGGAATCACAGTAGTCCCTACCTGAACGGGACCATTAGTAAAATAGGGAATGCTAAACAGAAGACCCAGAAAGACACTAGTGGCACACACGTATATCATAAGTCAACAAATCAATCTCCATCATTTGCAACATTCTTGGTTTAGTTGGGCTTGCTCATTCTCTGAAATTGTACCATTTTCAGGATTTCCCATTATGCCTATGTACTATTTTAAGGAAGGAAAAAACCTTTTTAAACGGGCAATTCAGGTAGATCAGGTTACTGCAGAATCTGTTCAATTATCGCCGTGAGCAGCCTCCTTATTGCAGGGCCATTTTTAGGATCTTGCAGAAAAGTAGGTATGTTGACACTACACCTAAAAAGAGCAGGATAATCCCCAAGTATAAATATGAAAACAGCAAGTAGGATCCTATGGGTATCGTCGTTTGTCAAAACCATAGGGAAAACCAAATAATTGCGTTGTACGAAAAGAATCAGCGTATTGCTCACGCTTCCAATTTTTATTAGGTGTTGCCACTTACACATATCCACAATGTGTCAATAACTTTCTAAAGTTCATTTTCAAAGAACTTTGTGGCTCAAGCAATGAGTCTGCACTCATGCTATAATATCTATAAAGAGTGTCTGGTAGAGCCACAGTCCAAGTGCAAATCTGCACTCATCGATTAATCTGTTGGTTTATCATCCTTCCTCATCATCGATTGAGTTTGCACAGGCTGAAATTCTTCTCGTCTTGCTTCTGAATCGATCGCTAGGGGTGCATTGGCCTTTCCAACATAGACTTTAACATCGCAGAGGTGAATTCATGCTCTTCTACCTTGAACCTTTACTGCAGCGGGAGTAATGTCTTCCACAACAAACGGGCCAACAAATCTAGGCTCACACCACTTTTGGGTAAAGTTCAGAATCAGAACCCTATCACCAATGAACAACTTAGCTGCTGATAATAATTTGGAAACTCCGGCTGATGAATGATCTTCATTTGTGTTCTGAAACCGACCCCCCTGGCGCTTGAGTTGATCTGAAATGACAGAGATACTAGCGGTCATGCATGTTAAGTACTCATTTAATTCATTTCCTAGCAGTTGTGCAGAACTCTGGACATCACTTCTGCTCCTCAATGGAGGAGTCCAAGGCATTCTCATTCGTCTCCCTGTTACTAATTCGAAGGTTGTGATGTGATGGTGCGAACCAGGCTGATTCCTTAGGGCAGATAGCGCTAAGGGCAGGCAATTTAGCCATCCATTTTTCAGTGTCAATTTCAATTTGTCGACTCTGTCACATTTGGTTGAGTCTCTCACATATCCCATTTGCTTGATGGTGATAAGCAGAAGAAAACTTATGTTTGATGTTCAGTAACAATCCTATTTGTTCAATTACTTCATAAAGAAAATGTGGGCCATTATCGGATCTCCCCGATCACACACTCACCATCTTGGAAAGACTTCATGTACTAAAAACTTTGCTGCACAAGTAGCATCAGGGTGTGTACAAGGACCTGCTTCGATCCACCTGGAGAAGGGACACACCACCACTATCAAATACCTATATCCACTACATACTTGCAGCATGTCAACATAATCACTATGTAAATGCTGAAAAGGATCATTCGTCGAGGTATCACTCCTCTAATCATTCACAGTGTATGCCCAGCAGTAAACTTTTGACATACAATGCAATTTACTACATAAATGCAACATGTTCTAACATGTTCGGTATGATCCAGTCTTCCACAAGAGCCGCAGTGATACTTTCTGTAGTTACATGCGCAGGGTAGTGCAGCTGTTCAAGCGCTTCCTTTAATAATGCTACTGGCATCACCGGCTTTCCGGTACTGTCTGTCGCCACAATACTTCTGTGGGGGATAGAGAACACCCCCTTTGTTTCCATAATTCTTGCTCTTTCTGTGGTACACTGCTTTGGACTACCATTAACTGAGCTCTTGATAAATGGTTAAATCCTTCCTTTATCACCATAATCTTAACCCCTTTTTTCTCAACATCTGGAGTGTCAAAACGTGAAATATCTGGTGTGTACGCAGCCCACCCTTTTGGCTTCTGCGTCTGTGGCGTCATTCCCACAAGAAATAAAATCAGTTTGCTTAGTGTGTGCTGCACATTTAACTATCGCTATGGCTGCTGGGAGTTGTAGTGCCTTAATAAGCCTGTCCAATAATGATGCGTGCTGCACTGGAGAGCCGTCCGCTCGTAGGTAGCCCCTCCTTTTCCAACGTGCTAGCCCTGCAGGCATAGTTGACGTCACATACTTGTCTGATCAAATTTTTGAAGAACCATCAATAAAGTGAATCTCCCCTCCTGGCAGCGCATTTTCTTTAATGTGTGGTATGCTGTCATAGAATTCCTCATATTTGCGCAATCATGTGGCAGGGTTCATTATATTACATCTGCCAATTTTAATCGCTGGATTAGATATAAAAACTTCATGCACGGAAGCCCTGAGATGTCAAAGTGCCCTTAGGTTTCTCCAAAAAAAGCAAATAAAGCATGTTCTACAAAAAGTGCCATGGAACAACCTATTACAATGCTTGCAGACGTCTCAATTGCGAACGCGGCTGCTGCCAATGACTGTTTGCACAGGAAATGCCCTTTCATTACTGGGTCTAACATCCCACTGTAATATGGCAGAGGTTTGTACCCCAATGTAGTTCTCTGTGCTAGCACTGCTGTCATAACTGTACCATCAGTGTGTGAAAATAAAAAGAATTTGTCAGCGTAATTGGGAATCTCTAAAGCTGGAGCTGTGCACATTGCCTTCTTCAGCTCTCCAAATCCTTCCCCTCCTTCTTCAGTCCCTTCTATGTTCTCTTTATTTACCTGTGCTTTCTTTAAAGCCTTCAACAAGGGTCTTATTTATGAGCTATAATAAAATACCCATGCTCTTACATAATTACATAGTCATAAGAATTGCTACATCTGCTGATTGGCAGTTTTCATAATTGCTTCAGCTCTTTCAGGTGTCACTTTTTTCCTCTCATGTGAGATTAACTGGCCTATATACAATACTTCTTCTTGACAATACTGTAACTTCTCCTTGTCTACCTTGTATCCCTTGACTGCAAGGATAGTCATTAGCTGAATCTAGTCTTGTCTACACTCATCTTCTGTCATGCTACAAATCAGAATGTCATCTACGTACTATATCACTGTACTTTTTAAATCGATATTGCCAAGGCCCATTTGCAGGACTCTATTAAAGATCAATGGAGACTCACAATATCCTTGAGGCCTCCTAGTATGTTTCAGATGGATATGACGAAACAAAAATGAAATCAAGTCTTTTGAGTCTTTGTTCAACAGGATTGAGAAAAATGCCTTTTTGGGGGCTATAATATCACGATTCTACTGGGATACTACACAGTATCATCACAGGATTTTGAACTAAAGGAAACTCGGCCTCTACAATCTGGTTAATCAGTCTCATGTCTTGAATGAATCCCCACGCCCCCTCTTTGATTTCTTGATAGGATACACCGCGGTATTACATGATGATTCTAACAGTACCAGAATACCTTGCTTCATTAATGCTGAATGCCCTCATCTGCCTCTCGGGACATTGGATATTGTCTTACTCAAGGTAAGATTGCTCCTGGTTTCAGCTTTATTTTGACTTCTCCCACTCCCTTTAATAGGCCTATATCATAAGGGCCTGTAGTCCATAAAACACTTTGCACTTTCTCCAAATCTTCATTAAAAATTGCTGGACGCTGTCGCAGTATTGCCATGTACTGGGGGGATCTCCCTTTTCTCTATTCTGATCCAATATGTAATGCTCATTTCAAATATTACTTCATCATGTTGGATCATCTCTAAACACGTTATCATCAGTGACGCCAGTTGATCTGCACTCCTCCCCAATGGCAATTATTGTTCTCTGTAGTTTATCCTCATCATATGTACCTTTTGAGCATCGCCATTTCCCCTCGTACTATGGCTATATCTAATTTTAATGGGATAATCTGTTCCCCCTCTTCGTTCCATAGGTATCTGTCGCCTGAACAAGAATCAATTAGGTATCCTCATTGTCCTTCCCACTAAGCCAGGCAGCCATGTTAACAGAATGCTGACCCCATAAAGAAAAACTTCTGGTTCCATCAGCACACCTCGCAGATCCATTTGCCCTGTAAATGCCACTATAAACACGCCCACATTCATATTGTGTATCCCAGGTGTGGAGCACACTATACCTTCATCAGTGAAAGAAATCATCATATTAAGTTTTGTCATTAAGTTTCTCCCCAGAATATTAACTGGTGTCTGCCGTGAATACAACAGTGGAACAGACATGTCACATTCTCCTATAGAGAATGTGACATCAGTGAAAGGAACTCGACTTGCAGCTCCAGAAAATCCTTGAGCATTCATGGCATTTCCCGACATTGGGTATTTTCCCTCTCGTATACATGAACGAGTAGCCCCAGTGTCAAATAAGAATGAAAAGGATTTGCCTCCTATCGCCACATCAACCCTTGGTTCCTCTTGGGGGTCTGGTGTCACTGATAGTACTGAACACATCAAGACGCCCTGTGAGCGGTCCTATTGTGGATACATACATACCCCTGTACCTGTGAAAGGATTCCCTCCTACCACTGTGACACCCCTTATTCTAGGTGTCAATAACTGTCCTGTGTTTGCGTTCTGCTGTATCTGCATGGGGTCGTGCTGTGACTGCCTTTGCGGTGGGTTCAATGGTGCTTGCTGTGACCGCTGCGTTTCCTGTATTTGCTGCATTTGTGGTGCATGTGCCTGATACACTTTCTGATCCTGGGCAAATCTATCCCTAGCCTGTGAGCTATATGCCGGAGGGTAAGCTGTCCCTCCTCTTGAGTATTGTAACGCTCACCTGGCTCCCACGGAGGTGCTGGTCTGGTCTGGGTTGCTGTGGCCTCTTCAAGCGTGATGCGCAGAATTCGGACCACCGATTGAACAGGACCCCCAAATCTTGCTTGTCGGGCCCGTAGGAATATCCTTCTGCAGATGAGAAAGGGGATTAACTGTCTGCAGAATAGTGTGCTTGCTCCCCCCTTCCCCCCTTCGTTCTTCTCTGATTCCTCCAAAACCCCCGGTTTAAGCTCACCTTATGGTTTGGAAGGATGAACTCTCCATCCTGCTTCTGGTGCAGGGGCGCGCGTTCGTCCAGTTACTTCACTGGTTTTCAGAATGGCGCTGGCACATCCACCTGACTTTTCTGAGCGTACGCCGTAAGTATGAAGATGCAAAGTTCAAGTGTGAGCCTCCTTTTATGTTGTCTTTTCTGTCCTTTATTTCAGGTGCAGAACAAAGGCGATGCGTTGAGGGGTTAAATTGCCGGTGGTAAAGTCAGGTGAGTTAGTGATGAGGGCGACCCTCTAAATGTCTTTATAATTCCCCAGTAATGTCTTTTGTCCTTTCCCATAGGGGCCGGGTGCGGTACCTGCCAAAGATGCGGCGCCGACCCGAGATGTGGAATGGTTCACCAAGAAAAGCGGTAAGTAATATGGCTGAAATGTCCTTTCCTTAGGGGCGGGGTGCGGTACCTGCCAAGATGCGGCGCGACCCGAGATGTGATGGTTCCAGAAAGCGGTAGTATATGGCTGAAATTCGGTTTCCTCTTGTTTCCTTGCTCACCTTTGTCTCTTCTTCTCTCCCTAGGTGCAGAGATGTGGCGACCGGTGCTGAGAGCCGCGATGGAGCGGGGCGCGTCTCGGAACAGGTGAGTGAAGCGCGGCGCTGCAGCGAGCAACGCAGTGCTTTTAAATGGAGTCTTCCTTCAGGAATGCTGGGCGTGAAGATTCCGGATGCAGGTAAGAAGGTTGAATAAGTTCTTGGTTTTCACCTTTCTCTTCTCGTATTCCTTTACAGGTGTTCCAGGTTCGAGGCAGGCGTGGCTGGAGTCCAGGTGCAGGAGCTGACACGGTGAGCGTTCAGCTGCTGGGATGCAGAACAACGCGAAGCACGTGTGGTTGTCTGGGCGTGGCTTAAATAGCTTTGGAAGAAGTTCCAGGTGAGTATTCTTCCACAGCCCCACCCCAGTAACAAAATAGTTCCTTCAGAAAAATAGTCCCTCCTAAGCCTCATTTGGCTTGGTTCTTCATGCAGCATGGTCTGCATCAGGTGAGTGTGCAGCATGGTCTGCTTCAGGTAAGTGCATCAAACACTTCCCCTTATGAGCCTGGCGCCTATGGCGCCAGGACTGATGTCCAACATGAGCCTGGCGCCAACGGCGCCAGGACAGAGTCCAAAGAGCCCCTATAAAGGGCCGTTGGGCTTTTACCCGGGGGCGTGATGCCTACTCCCGGGGGTGCTGGGCCTGGCCTGGTGCTCCGGGGTAGGCATCATGACAAGTATTGACCATTCTGTATGTACCCTTGGCTCCCACATGTGCGCGCAATGTGTCCTGCCATTCCACACATTCAACATATAGTCGGGTTACGTCTAATGAGCACTCCTTGATTAAATCCTCCTTGCACATTCTGATTCTAATTCTGCCCATTCTGAAACCCACTTTCAGTGTTCTGAAATTCTCCCCTTCCCCTGTAACTCATACCTCTGCCTTGGGGTATAAACCCACTTCCTCCTTGATTCATTGTGCACTGACTATTCGCCTGTGATATGCCCACTGCTTGCTTTACTTCTAGCCCTTCTCCGCTAGTCAATACTGCTCCTTCTATGGCGTATTTTGACATTTTTTTCTTGACTAATTTAGCTTCCTCAATTTTTTTAGCATCGTCTTTCTTTCAGCATCGTCTTTGTATTTCAGCCCATGGTTTTGCTTCCATCCCCACTAATTTTTTAAGCTGCCTTTGTACCGGCTCAGGCAATCCCTTACACAAAATGTGGTAAAAGAACTGCCACTGTTTTACTCCATGGCTCGCGCGTTTCAAGAGACCAGCGCTCTCGAATGTCTTGAATATAAGCAGGCAGATCTTCAATCCTTTTATCTTTTGTGCCATAATCACACCCATATCTGATACATCAGGATATTGCACTGTAAGGGCTCTCCAAACATCTATCCTACAGTTATTAAATGGCACTCCATCATGCACCAAGTTTTGTGCCGTACCACTCAAATAGCCTGCTCTTGTCCAAATGTCATCTGCTCTTTCTCCAAGAATAGCTGCTAGAAGACCCTTGATATCCCCTATTGCTAATGTATTTCCTCTGGTCATTTTTTCAAACTCATGAATCCATTTTCCCGCACCTGCCGTTAAGCTGGGGAGTTTGCACCTTAAATTATCCTTCTCCATCTGTGGCCATGGAATATACTGTGATCTCGCACCTCCCTTCTCCAATAGAGGAAACTGTGTAAACCCTATTCCACAATCCGCTCCCATTGTCTGCCTATCCATAGTAGGAACAATAGTTCCCAATCGCCATCTTCCTGGCAGGGACCGTAACTGATTTACATATGGCGGCGTTTCCCCCATCTCACTATAAGATCATCCTTTAGGGTTCTCTGGACATGCTATAGGATCTGGCGTCCTATCCTTAGGTTGTTCTAAATCAGACCATCTTACTTCCTTGCCTATCTGTAAGGCTCCCTCAGGCCCAAACACTCCTTCCCTCCCCACTGAAGGGTTCTCTCTCTCCATCTGATATGTCTAGTCCCCAACTGGTATGGCTCTCCTCTCTTTAACCTTTGTCTAAGGTTAGCCTGATTAGGGACAGGGCTCTATGCTCAGAACCAAATAAGCTTCCCTCCTCACCTCATGATTGGGAGATTATAAATCGATCTGTCTTGCCTGAGCTTCCCGATTCGCCTCTTTCTCTTAAATCCTGATAGGCTTTATCGATCCTATCTCCGATGCTTCTGATATCGAAATCGTCATCTAATATAATCTTAGATGGCCCAGACCTTGCTCCCTGTAACGGGAAGAGCTCTTCTATGTCACTCCATTGTATCACTGGACTTGGCTCCATTTATTAATTTTGAATGCGATCAATCTCACTTTCTCGCTGTCTCCTCTTTCGCTCTTATTCTTCATCTACTTCTCTTCACTTTCGTGCTTCCCATCTAACTCTTTCTTCTTCCTTTCTCATTTCTTCTCTCCTTTCCCCACTCTTTAATCTTCCTCTTCTTTTCGTCTCTGTATCCTCTTATCTCTCAATTTCCGCGCTTCCTCTTTCTCTCTTCCTATCCTGTCTATCCTGTTCTTCCATTACTCTCTGCCTGTTTTCATACTTCTTTTGTTCCTCTGCCCTATCTTCTTTCTTTTGGTGCTCCTCCTGATACAGCTGTTCTCGCCGCTGTCGGCTCTTCCCTTTCTGTTCATCTTCTTTTAATCTCTTTTCTCGCTCTCTGTCTTTTATATCTTGCTTGTCTCGATTTTCCCTTTGCCTAACCTCCTTGATGCTTTTTCCATTTAGTTTATGCAATATCTGTCCTCCCATTCATTCGATCTGTATGAGCATTACTTCGTCAGCTTTATCCTTTTCTCCTTTCCATCTCTTAATTTCTCATTCTATATCTGTTGATACATTTGGTCACTCAGCTTTCTCATCCCTGTTTTGTAAGACCTTAAAGATCTCCTCTTTCCTCTTGGTCTCCTCTGGACAACCATCACTACTATAAGCAGGCGGTTCATATATTGGATTACTATACCCCGTCACCACTTAAAGTTCCTTCAATGGATATAATCCTGCGCTTTCTGTACTGTCACTTTTTACTTCAAGTGAGGCAAGGGGAGCAGAAGGCTTGGCACCTTCCTCTTTACACATATTAAGCATCCAGCCCTCAGGTGGCGGACCCTCTCTCTCTTATATATGATATATTTTTCCAAAGCTCTAAAATAGCTAATCTCTTCTCCAATTTCTTTCCTGTGCATTCAGCGTGCAAGAATGTGGTCGTGTGTTCAATACCGCTTTTGCCAGAGATCCCCCTTGTGACCATGGCATGAACATCTTATCTGCCATGCCTTTTACCCATTCTGCACTATACTGTTTGAGCTTGGGCATGTGTTTTGGCAGAGTTTTACACCATTCATGAGTCCATGCTGAAAGAATGTTAGGGCAAGCCTTGGCATGAAGCACCGGATGAGACTAAGACTGATATGGACATAACGCTTACCCGCAGGGAGGCCAGGGGTGGCACCCTCCCATCCTCCCAGACATGCTGGATTTGGGAAGTCCTTCGACAAATTTGGACATTGAAATTGGTGGACCGCTATGATGGAGGAGCATTGGTCCCATGAGTAAAAAGGGGATGGGGCTTACAACCCTGTTTGAATCTTTCCATGTGTGTTGCACTTCCCCGGGGGAAAGAACAGCTAGCAGTTGGCCAGGGGAATCAGGTGAGGAAGCGAGCCAATGGAGAGCAGGAAACGGGAAGGCATGGGTATTCGTGTGAGGACAAGGAAAGAGCAGGAGGACCAAGAGACCAGCTGGAGGAAGAGGGCACATTGGATCATGGAGATGTATAGAAGCAGTGTGCAAGGTGATGTATTGTTTGTGGGAGATATTGGTACTGAAGTCTGAGTGTACATGATAGGTGGGTGAGTGATATTAGCGGTGAGAGAGTAGAAAGTGAAAGGAAGATGATGGAAGGAGTGACTGTAGAAGAATGTGTGGGTGGAGTAAAATGTAGTGTAGGTAGCAGAGTGTAGTAGTGTGGAGAAGGGGTAGTATTTGTTTGAAGAGAGAAGTAGTGTGAGGAGGGAAATGATAGAGAGAGAAGTGGTGGTAGTGTGGAGAGGGGAGTAGGAGTTGATCGGGAGTTAGTAGTAGTGAGGTGTAGAGAGGAGAGGCATTGGAGAGAGAGAGTAGTAAGGAGTAAGATCATAGAGTGGAGACGAGAAGTAGAAGGATTATCAGAGTCAAGACGGTGGGTGGAGTAGAGAAAGAAAGAGGGAAGGCGTTGGGTGGAGTAGGAAGGGGAGGGAAGTGTATAAGGAGATAGGGAGAGCGACATTAAAATCCATTGAGGGGAGTAGTGGAGTGTGTAAAAAGGAATCAGAGTGTCTGGAAGGCTCCTCTGATACAACCTAATTCAATGCAGGGACGATAAAATATGGTTTATCTAGATCAGTGATCCCCAAAGTGTAGCTTGGCAGCAACATGTTGCTCACGGCACCCTAAATTGTTGCTCCCCAGTTGCTCTGGCTCATAGTATGGAGGCCTAGAAGGAGATGCTGAAGGGGTGAGACCTCGGAAGCAGTATAGCCTGGACAGAGTCCTGGACTGTGCAAGAATGTTTGCCAGTAAGCCTGCTCTGTTTCCAGTTGGATTATTTTTGTACATGCAAAATTTTTGTTTGATGCCACTGTGCAGATTATTTTTCAGTAAATGTTCTTTATTATAGCAGTGTCATTGTTCAAACCTTGTCATCTTCAGATACTTTGCCCAGCTGACAAATGTATTAATGAGCAAAATAATTGAACCATGTTTGTGTCCTAGAGAAAATGGTCATATTATGTTCCTTTGTATAGCTAGTAGGAGCATAATGGACAAATATGTGGCATGCATACCCAACTTTCCTTTAGTCATTCATTTGCATGCCCTAGTTTTTGTTAAAGTAAGGTTTGTGTTTGATGCCACCACACATTACATTGATTGCAAATATGACTTTTGGCGTCACCTATATTTATTATTGCAGTGTCCTAGTGGAAAAATGGTTATTGTTTGATACTCTGCCCATCTGGCACGTGGATAGCTGGCAGATGAGGCAAATGCATGCCACATTTTTCATAGCTAATTTGAACTATATTCAAATTCCATTAAGTTACTGTTAATAAGCTTAAATTAACAAGCCAATTAATTGATCCAAATACCTAATTAATACCAGCACACCCCTCTATGAAGTAGTTGTCAAATGCTCAATGTTTTGACCAATGTTTGCCACTAAGTTTTGTGTAAAATCCCTTTTGGTCAAAGAAACCACTTTTCCACCACTTTTCCACCAATGTAACAGGCCTTAGGTGCTTTGAAATGCAATTACATGCCAAATTAATTCTTAGGAGGCAACCTCCAAAGCCCCAGTGAAGTGATCTTCAAAGACTACCATGTGATGTAATGACCAGTATTACTCAATATTTATATAATCATATTTCTAGATTAAGTTTGCAATATTTAAAACATTTATCATATAATAGAATTCACATACAAAAGTCAAAAATAAAAAAGCAGCTTTAACATATTCAACAAGCTATATATAAAAACCTGATAATTACAATGAATTATATAAAACAGCTTCCAAGCATGTCCACGCTTATGCAAAACTGAGAGACAGTGATAAATAACAGAAAATTAACCAAATTTTCATCGACATTTTGCAGGCACACTTGGTGCTTCTTCCTGCACACCTTCATTTATTGAGGTGTGGGTAAATCTAAACATACCATTAGCATCCGCTTTCTGCATTCTGGGGATCTTATTTCACAGATTTCTCCATGCCATCTTACATGTGTATGTATGCCTGCATATAAAATGAAGAGGGCAGCTTATGTATATTTTGGACATCTGCCTTTCTACCCATCGGACAAGATCCTGTTTTAAGAGCTTTTTTGAGTTAGCTTAATGTGCCAAATGTAGTTATATCCCAACCAAATCCCTCCCCTATCTGAATGGACAGTGCCCTATAACCTCCCCACCCCTACCACAAGTGTATTTCTTTGCCAGGGGAGGATGCAATCACACTTACACTGATTTACTGTATGATTAGCAGAAAACCCCAGATTTCCTTTTAAAAATTAAATTACAAATCTTAACTGCTCCAACACCTTCAAACCGAACACCTCCAATTCAGCAGGTTGACCTGGAGGGAGGCCTGCTATTTGGCACAGGAATTTATTTTACAACCCCTCCACGACATACCAGTTTGAACCACCCCAGATTTCGCTGCCATCAAAATTCATGAAACAGACCTTTGCCTAATATACCTCCAGACACTTGTCCAATCTGAATGTCTCAAGCTTGAAATAAAAATGTAAAAAGTTCTTTAATCCTTAATGATGCTTTTTCAGCTGTCTTCTTAAAATAATTGACCCTAGCACCTTTTTTTTTAGGATGATAGACTAAAGAAATAAGACTACCTCCTCATATCTACATTCATTTAAAAACTAGCTCCAAGGTTTCATCCTATTCCCGAACACCAAAATTCAGTTTTCATCATACTTAATTTCAAACTAGTCCTTTTTTAATATCAGTTCCTGTTGGCGACCTGCCGGGGTCAAGTCCAAAATATCTGCGTCATCGGCATAAAGAAGCATGCTATAAAAAGTACCCTTCAGAGAGGGTAAATTAACTTTCCTAAGAGAAGTACTAGAGCCAAAGTCTTTAAGGAATACATTGGGGCCAACTGACATCCCTGCTTTTCATCTTTTTTGGTGGGAGAAAACAATGTATAATTCCCTGATCGTGTATATCGGACAGACGCTGAGATGATATGAAATGCTATGATATGACATTTAAAACGCGTCTGTACACAAGTGTTTCTAGGCGCAAGATATCTGCGTATCACAGATGGATAAGATTTAATAAAACATTTGGGACCCCAATCAAATGTAAATTATGTCCCAATATGTTTCTTTCAATCAAATAAAATGCTTTCTCCAAATCAGAAAAAAGCCACAAATAATCTCCCTCCCTTAACCTTACCGTATTTATCCATGATGGCGCTCAGAGTGAAGCAGTGGTCCACTGTAATGAGCCCTCCCCTGAAAACCGTTCTAGAGGGCTTTAAGGTATTGTTACTTTGAGCCCACTCCTCCAGTCTGAGCAACAAACATTTGAAGAATATCACGCTGGCAATGTCCAGTCCAGTAAGGAAATTATCCTATAACCGTAGAGTTGCTGGTGGCCCAAGGACTACTTGTCCAAGGAGATGGCATAATGCCTGCCTCGACAATTGCATTAAACATAAATCAATGTGGTGTCCTTTGAAAAAAAGCTCCCATTGTTTCTCAATATATTTTACATCAAACCATGAGACATCTCTGTAACGCTCACCTGACTCCCACGGAGACGCTGACCAGGTCTGGGCTGCTGCGACCTCTTCTAAGGTGATGCGCAGGGTTCGGAAGACGGACTGGACCGGGCCCCCAAATCTGGCTTGTCTGGCTCGCAGAAGTATCCTTCTGTAGGCGAAAATAAGGGATTAACTGTCTGCGGGGTAATGCAATCGGCCTCCCACTTTCCCCTCTCACCCTCCTTGAAACCCTTCTGTGATTTCTCGTAGCGTCTCACCTTAGGGTCTGGAAGGATGAGCTCTCCATCCTGCTTCTGATGCAGGGGCGCGTTGGTATCCAGTTACTTCACTGGATTTTTGGATTGGTGAGAACCAAACTTGCTTGGCTTCCAGGTAAGTTTTTTGATAAGAGGTTCCCCTTGTGTCCATGCATTAATGTACTAATGCTAGTGTCTTTTTCCCCATAGGGGCCGGGATACGGAATGCCGGGGAACAGGCACCGACCCGAGATGAGAGGTGAAATCCTTGTAGAAATCAGGTAAGTCTTTAATGAGCGTTTTTTGGTAATGTCTTTTCATTCGCTCATTAACGCTGATGTCTCTTTTTCCCCTTAGGGGCCGGGGTCCGGAAATGCCAGGATGCGGCGCGGACCCGAAATGAAGAGGGAATGAATCAACAGGTAAGTCTTAACATGGAGATTTAGCTTTCCTTATTCCCTTCTCTCTCTCACCTTTTCTTCTGGTCTTTTTCTCCCTAGGCGCTGGGGCGGGACTGCGAATCCGGATGATCGCTGCTGAACATGGAGGCGCCCTGTAAAGGTGAGTGGAATGTGGCGCTGCAGCGATCGACGCGATGAGCTTTTAAATTAAAGTCTTCCTTTTCAGGATTGTCGGCGAGATGTCTCCGGGATGCGGATTTAGCAGGTAAGGACTTTTCCTTCTTCTGTTCTCTTCTTCTCTTCCTTTGCAGGTGATCCAGGATGCTGGCAGGCGTGGCAGAAGTCAGGATGCAGGAGCAGACACGGCGAGCGTCCAGCTGCTAGATGCAGAACAACGCGAAGCACGTGTGGCTGTTCGGGTGGGGTTTAAATAGCCTTGGAAGAAGTTCCAGGTATGTATCCTTCCTCCAATCAGGTATGTATCTTTCCCCGACCACGCCCGGATGGTAAATTAGTCCCACAGGTAAAGTAGTTCCTTTCAGGCCTTAATCCTGCAACATGGTCTGCATCAGGTAAGTGCACCCAAGCATTCCCATAATGAGACTGGCGCCATAGGCGCCAGGACACTGTCCAAAGGGCCCCTATATGGGGTTGCTGGGTCCTTCCTTGGGGACTGGATGTCCGCTTTCGGGGACGCCGGGCTTGAACCGGCTCCCCGGAAGCGGGCATCATGACAGCACTCCCCCCCAAGGCCCCTCCCAAGGTTGTTCCTTCCGGGGGTTTTGGTTTGTCTGGGAAGAGTCGGTGGAATTTCCTGACTAATCGAGGTGCATGCACATGGTCGCTGGGTTCCCACGACCTCTCCTGAGGTCCATACCCCTTCCAATCAATTGGGTAGAACAGTTTTGACCTAAACATTTTTTACTCTAAAATGTTCTTCACTTCGAATTCGGGCTCCCCATCTATTAGAATAGGTTCTGGAGGTTTGAGTAGTCGGGTTCCGGGTACCACTGGTGTCAGAAGTGACACATGAAAAACAGGGTGAATTCACATACTAGCTGGTAAATCAAGTTTAACAGCCACTGGGTTAATTATTGCCGTAATAGAATAAGGTCCCAGATATTTTGGGTTAAAAGTTTGAGGCCCTTTGAGTGGTAAATGTCTGGTAGCTAACCACACTCGATCCCCAATCTGATACGGAGGTGCTTCACTCCGATGTAGATAAGCATTCTCCTTGTATTTTCTCTTGGCTTGTTGTAAATGCGTAGTTGCCTCTTTGAAGGCTTGGGTAATTGTAGAATGCAGATGTTCTACTGCAGGCATTCCGAGGTTCTGAGGTGAGTCAAGGTTTGAGGTTCGAGGGTGATGCCCAAACAAAGTATAAAAAGGACTGTGACCAGTTCCAGAGTGTACCGAATTATTATATGCGTATTCGGCTATCCAAAGAATGTCTTTCCAGTTGCTTTCAGATTGCTGTAACATACACCGTAAGTACTGTTCAAGGGTCTGATTTGTCCTCTCGGTCTGACCATCGGTCTGAGGGTGGTGACTGGTCGATAATCTTACGTCGATCTGCGCCATTTGACAACATTTGCTCCAGAAGTGGGAAATGAATTGGCTTCCCCGGTCAGAGATTAGTATAGATGGGAATCCATGTAGCCGAACAATATTTTCGAGGAATTCTTTGGCTAGGACAGAAGCTGAAGGTAAACCTTTCAAAGGAATAAAGTTGGCCATTTTGGAAAACAGATCCACAATTACCAGAATAGTATTGTACCCCGAACAAGGAGGCAGGTCCGTAATAAAATCCATTGATAGGGTGTGCCAGGGTGCTGGTGGTATGTCTAGAGGTTGAAGGAGACCAGCTGGTCTTTTCTTTTGACTTTTATTTTGGGCGCAAACACCACAGGACATCACAAAAGATTTAACATCTTTTCGCCAAGAGGGCCACCAAAATTGTCGTTTCACCTTTTCCTCTGTCTTGGCAATACCGGGGTGTCCCTCTATTAATGTATCATGATAACCGGAAATAACTAGTTCGTGTAATTCCTTATGTGGCAGGAATAAGCGTCCTTGGAAATAAGGTAAACCATTATCTATGGTAAAGTCTGATCCCTTTTGTATCCATTCCTGTAAGGTTGTAGGGTACAGGAGTTATTTCACTCTGGCTTCAATGTCTTCAAGCGTCTGTAACGAAGTCATGCCAAGAATCCTCTGTTCGGGAATTATTGGTACTGGTTCTGAGTTTGTATCAGATTCTCCCATTCCAATTCGGGATAAGGCGTCTGCTTTGCCATTCTTGCAGCAAGGTCGGTAATCACGAAATCAAATTCAGCGAAAAACAAAGCCCATCGGAGCTGCCGTGATGACTGAGCCTTGGTGGTTTTCAAATACTGTAAATTCCGGTGATCAGTGATCACTGTGATGGTATGTCGAGCGCCAAGCAGATAATGCCGCCAGGCTTTAAAAGCGGACTTAATGGCTAACAGTTCTTTGTCCGTGATTGCATAATTAACCTCGGGTGCCGAGAATTTTCTGGACCAAAATGCTACGGGATGCAGTTGGTTGGTTTCAGGATCTCTTTGGGACAGGACAGCTCCCATGGCTAGGCTGGATGCGTCAGTCTCGACAACATAAGGGAGATCTGGACGCGGGTGTTTCAAAATAGGTGCGGAGGTAAACTTAGCTTTTAAATCCTGAAAGGCCTGCTCGGCTTCTTCAGACCATTCAAAACGTTTATTTTTCCTCAAGAGTGCAGTAATGGGTTGTACCACGCGTGAAAATTCCGGGATAAACCTGCGATAGAAATTGGCGAAGCCAAGCATGCTTTGAACCCCTTTTACAGAGCTAGGTGATGGCCATTTGAGGATGGCATCCACTTTTCTTGAGTCCATTCGGACTCCTTTGGGTGTCAGGATGAAACCTAGAAACTCGACTTCTGTGGTATGGAAAACACATTTCTCCAATTTAGCAAATAGTTTGTGTTGGCGCAGTTTTTCAAGTACTGCCCTGACGTGTTTTCTGTGATCAGATTCCGAAGAGGAGTACACCAGAATGTCATCGATATATACGATAGCACAAACATCGATGAGTTCCCGAAGGACGTCATTCATGAAGTATTGGAAGGCAGCCGGCACGTTACACAATCCGAAAGGCATCACCTGGTACTCGAATAATCCGTATTTAGTACGGAAGGCAGTTTTCCATTCGTCGCCTTCTTTAACTCGTACCAGATGATAAGCCCCCCGGAGATCTAACTTGGTGTATATGCAAGCGTCCTTCACCTGGTCAAGGAGTTCAGGGATCAGAGGCAGAGGATAACGGTTTTTAACCGTTATCTGGTTCAATGCGCGGTTATCGATACAAGTTCTAAGGTCGCCTTCTTTTTTGGGCACGAAGAACAAAGCCGAGGATGCCGGGGACTTTGACGGGCGAATAAAACCGTTAGCTAGGTATTGATCCAAATATTGTCTCAAATGCAGATTCTCAGGTTCGGTAAGGGCATAAATCCTGCTACAAGGGGGTTGTGCACCGGGCACCAGATCGATTTGGCAATCGTACGATCTGTGAGGAGGTAACGTGTTGGCCTGTTCCTTTTGGAAGACATCCTGAAAGTCTTGGTATTCCGGAGGTAGTTGCATGGAGGCAGAGGTTACAGATGCTAGATTAATCTTCAGGTTTTCTGGGTAGCAGGTTTGTGTACAATCCGGAAAGGTTATTGTCTTAGCTCGCCAATCAATTCGAGGATTATGTGTCTCTAACCAAGGGATTCCAAGAATAACCTGAAACTGTGGAGCCTTGATTACATCAAACACAACACCCTCCCGATGGCTGTCGGGACCAATAAGAGTCACCTCAGTAGTGGAATGTGTTACCGGTCCAGAGGCAATTTCAGTTCCATCGACTGTGGTGATGACATCTTTGCTGGTTTTAGGATGGAGAGGGAGGTTAATCCTAGAGACCAATTCACGATCCACATAGTTTTCAATAGCCCCACTATCGATGTATGCTTTTATTGCATGCAACCGCTTAGGCTGTTCTGGATCTACGAGAACCATTGGCACAATGAAATGCGAGGTCTGAGAGTTCGTTTTCAAGCTCGGCAAGCGGACCCCTACACTTGTCGGGCGGAGTCGTTTCCCGAAACAGAGTCTTCATGGTTTTTATCAGCGGCTCCTACCGCCTTTCGGGGCGGTTTTGCCAGGCAATCTCGTAGAAAGTGTCCAGAATTCCCACAATAATTTTAACTGCCGCCTCCTTTCACGTTCCTTTTGAGTTAAGGGTCCTTTAACCCCTCCAATTTGCATAGGCTCAGAGACATCAACTCCCTTGGGATTAACATGGGTCTTGACCAACACCCGGGTCTCAAACCTGGACCGATCTGCTTTTCTGTTTTGAAGTCTGTGATCCAATTGGACCACTAAGTCTATATACTCTGTGCATTCTTGGGGCGGATTTACAACTTGGGCCAAGACATCTTTAAGTTCTCCGCGAAGGCCTCGATAAAACAACGTGACTCTTTTATCCTCTGGCCATCCCGTTTCCACAATTAGTCTATTAAAGGTTGCAATATAGGATAGGAGATCCTGATTGCCCTGTCGCAGGGATAGAAGTTCGTCACCCAGAGCCTGCCACTGAGAGTGTCGAACAAATAACCTTTCCATGCTTGCTTGAAACCTTTGAAAATCACAGAGAATCGTGTCATCTTGAGTAACCAGTGGAACTGACCAATCGGCAGCGCAGCCGCTGAGATATGACAATACAAAGGCTACCTTGGTCTGATCATTAGGGAAGGCCCCAGGTCTGCATAGGAAGTGCAAACGACACTGATTCATGAATACGGCGAATCATTTGGGTTCCCCAGCAAAGCGTTTGGGTGGGGCCAGCGGCATGTTTCCAGGTAGATTAATCTGCACAGGGTTACTGGAAACCACAGGAGCGGGGTTCCCTCCGGAACCGGGTAGAGGAGTTTGCCCAGCTTGACCTTGCAAAAGCTGTCTAGCCAGGTCATCAGTTCTTTCCTTTGATATTATTAATTCCCTCCTGAGGGCATTAGTCTCTTGACGAGCGGCATTTACTTCGGCCCATAATTCCCCAGTAATTGGGCCAACTGATCAGTTTCGGAAGTCTCCATAGCGTCCGGGTGGGAAATTGTAGGAAGGCTTCGCATTCTGTAACGCTCACCTGACTCCCACGGAGACGCTGACCAGGTCTGGGCTGCTGCGACCTCTTCTAAGGTGATGCGCAGGGTTCGGAAGACGGACTGGACCGGGCCCCCAAATCTGGCTTGTCTGGCTCGCAGAAGTATCCTTCTGTAGGCGAAAATAGGGGATTAACTGTCTGCGGGCTAATGCAATCGGCCTCCCACTTTCCCCTCTCACCCTCCTTGAAACCCTTCTGTGATTTCTCGTAGCGTCTCACCTTAGGGTCTGGAAGGACGAGCTCTCCATCCTGCTTCTGATGCAGGGGCGCGTTGGTATCCAGTTACTTCACTGGATTTTCGGATTGGTGAGAACCAAACTTGCTTGGCTTCCAGGTAAGTTTTTTGATAAGAGGTTCCCCTTGTGTCCATGCATTAATGTACTAATGCTAGTGTGTTTTTCCCCATAGGGGCCGGGGTACGGAATGCCGGGGAACAGGCACCGACCCGAGATGAGAGGTGAAATCCTTGTAGAAATCAGTTAAGTCTTTAATGAGCGTTTTTTGGTAATGTCTTTTCATTCCCTCATTAACGCTGATGTCTCTTTTTCCCCTTAGGGGCCGGGGTCCGGAAATGCCAGGATGCGGCGCGGACCCGAAATGAAGAGGGAATGAATCAACAGGTAAGTCTTAACATGGAGATTTAGCTTTCCTTATTCCCTTCTCACTCTCACCTTTTGTTCTGGTCTTTTTCTCCCTAGGCGCTGGGGCGTGACTGCGAATCCAGATGATCGCTGCTGAACATGGAGGCGCCCTGTAAAGGTGAATGGAATGCGGCGCTGCAGCGATCGACGCGATGAGCTTTTAAATTAAAGTCTTCCTTTTCAGGATTGTCGGCGAGATGTCTCCGGGATGCGGATTTAGCAGGTAAGGACTTTTCCTTCTTCTGTTCTCTTCTTCTCTTCCTTTGCAGGTGATCCAGGATGCTGGCAGGCGTGGCAGAAGTCAGGATGCAGGAGCAGACACGGTGAGCGTCCAGCTGCTAGATGCAGAACAACACGAAGCACGTGTGGCTGTTCGGGTGGGGTTTAAATAGCCTTGGAAGAAGTTCCAGGTATGTATCCTTCCTCCAATCAGGTATGTATCCTTCCCCGACCACGCCCGGATGGTAAATTAGTCCCACAGGTAAAGTAGTTCCTTTCAGACTTCAAGGAGGCCGGGATCCTGCAACATGGTCTGCATCAGGTAAGTGCACCCAAGCATTCCCATAATGAGCCTGGCGCCTATGGCGCCAGGACTGATGTCTTTTATGAGCCTGGCACCATAGGCGCCAGGACACTGTCCAAAGGGCCCCTATATGGGGTTGCTGGGTCCTTCCTTGGGGACTGGATGTCCGCTTTCGGGGACGCCAGGCTTGAACTGGCTCCCTGGGAGCGGGCATCATGACATCCCTTTCTTTGATGACCTGGACATCACAAACATGGGGACGATGTTTGCCAATAGCTCTGGCCCAGAGAGTTTCAATCAAAAACTCAAAGTGATGCTGTTCTTTGTGGCCTGTGAACTGTTTTAACACTGAATTGCTTACATTTTTGGAATTAGTAATTCTTTCCAATGCCTCCTTGTCGAGCTTAGGCATCGCCAACCAGCCTCTCTGGCTATCGGACATTTTCTTTGTGATGCCTACCCTATGGCATTGGAAAAGGAACTCAAGAGGATAGTGATCACCCTGTTGAATCAGAACTGCAAATATTTATAACATTCCTGAAGAAAACACAGTCCATAATACAGTACTCAACAACTGTGGAATAATATTGCTGGTCTTTTATGCTTAGAAATGCACCATTTGCCACTAAAGATAATCACTAGGCAGAATCCTAAATTACACCTGAAAATCAGTGCTCCAACCTAAATCACCCCATGTGATGTTTATTTAGTCCTACTATATTTTTTAACAGCTTGACTGGTCCGATCTGTCTAAAAATGTCCTACTGACTACTCAATTTCCTCAACATTTCTTGTAAACAACCACTTAATGTCAAATTAAGTTAAAGGTCTTGCCAATTTCCTTTGCTAGAATTTCATGTGGTCTAGACACCTATTAAGTGCTGCATATTAAAATGTTCTGTTAGCAGTCTTAAGTTTATAACATTTCTAATTTGTGTTGCAATCATTTTCCCGTCCAATTGTGCGTCGATGTGTTTTGTCAAAAAATTGATGTTGCTCACCATTTCATTTAATATGCACATTTCGCTCATTGCGCACAAAAAGTTGGGGCCCCAGATTGTTCCCTTATAAGGCATTTACCTTTACCTCATCACGAACAGCTAGATAGGCTTTGGACAGTAGACGTTGCCAATCTCTAGTGACCATCCTGGGGTTATAGAGCCCCCTTAAGTTTGAAGAAATAATAACTCTTCAACTGTCTCAGAGAGTGGTGTGTTCTGGAGGCTATCTGTGGCAGTAATAACAATGTATTTTTTTGCTACACAGCGGGAAGGATAAAAGCCACTGCATTATAGTTTGTGAGATATGTGGCTACCTCTGTTTGGTGCACAAATGGTATAATTATAATTGTTCTTTTATAACATGCTTAATACGTGCAAGTGGTTTCTAAGCGCAGGATCAGGGTTCAAACCTACGTTACACTGCGTTGTCTTGCTTCCAAGATAAATGCTTTTATAGGTCTTGCTGACCTGGTTAACCTGTTCCCCCAGATAGAATTTCCAGATGACTACATACCACCAAGAACATTGTGTTTCAGTTCTGGGCTTTCATTTTTCAATTTATGTCATTTTGGGTATTGTAATCTTGGTTCACGTTGATTTAATACATTTGTCATTGTCAAGCAACTGTAACTGTGATGTTTGTTTTGTTTGTTTTATTACTTGTATTGCGCTCCAGACCCGAAGGTATAAAAGCGCTTTGCAGAAGAAGACTTAGAGCTTAGTTACACAACATCATCATGTTATCCAATTACACAACACATCAAAGTTAGAGTGACATAGTATCGTATGGTTACCACTCGTCTACGCAGTAGGCAGGATAGTATACTTATATACAGGTTAAATACACATCATTACACAGTACCATAGAGTCATGTATTACAATTTTGTTACACCATATAGGTGATAGTGTACCACTATTACAGAGTGCTTCATAAATCGCAATGGTTAGTCAGGAGGGAAGTGACATCAGTCATTGTTTGTCAGAGTTTTTGAGCCATGCTATGAAATTCTGCCTGAATTTCTGGTAAGTTTGATCCGCGCGCAGAAGCGGGGTAGAGAGTTCCAGAGTGATACTTACTGGATGATCTGGTATGCTTAGTGGGGATAGTTTTGATGAATCTGTCTTCAAGGTAGCAAGGTGCTGCATTGTAGCAAGGTGCTGTATTGATGTGTGTGTAAAACACCTAAATAAATACATGTGAGGCATTATAGAATGTAAGACCAGGAATAGACATATGCATTTATATAGACAGAAGCCATTCTATTCACTCAGGCCCCTAGTTATCTTTGTGCCTTTGAGAAGAACAAAAGCCTCAGCTTTACAATTCTTAGATGGCCAGACTAAAACAATGCGGTTAACATTTGTTGGTTCCTAGTGTATTCCAGGGATCCAGGGCTAGCAATACTGCTTTTTGCATATTATCTGAAACAGAGAACGTTCTGTTCCTTCTCTGGCGCTCTAGGAGTTTCTTGTAATGGTTCACCAGTTAAAAGTCCTGGCTGAAGCCAATGAAGGGTAGTACTATGAGTTTTGAGAATGTCATTCATTTTTAATTTTGGATACCCGTTACACCTTGTTGCCAATGGATGGTAAAATATGGTAATAGTGACTAGTGGTTGTCTCTT